>CM024698.1:18671505-18839194 GCA_014182845.1 Corymbia calophylla | reverse complement strand
GTAATGGAATCTGCTGGTGGGGTGTTGGTTTGATATGATACTTTTTTATCAACACAATTTGACCAATCTGGGACTTGGATTTAGCTCCTTGCTCAACTTCACTTGGCAAACAGAGTGTAAGAAGAATTTCAGAGCCCTTTTGTGTCGAGTTGAACCTATGGTGGTAATCTCATAACCATTTCAGAAAATGCAATTTTGTGGATCTGCAAACTATACTTTAGAGGCCCATTTGCTCCTTTTTCACAACTATGAACACTCGGCTAGCTCCCCGCCTCCACCCACAATGATGATTAGAGGGAGTCCCATATCAATCAGTATGTGTGATCGGAGATTAAATTGGGATAAGTGGAAAAACTGCCAATAAAGCTACAAGCGCCTATTGGCAATTGCTTATTTGGAAAATCTTCATATCAAGAAAAGAATGTGAGCCAAATAAACCAAAGGCTCTACACGATTGAGGGACCAACATTATGTGTGGTGTTTGCAGAGGCAACAGGGTTGGCTGGTGGAGAATAGAGGCACGGTTGAGGTGGAGACTAGTTCAGACAAGGGTGGTGGAGAGTAGAGTCCACCGCGACTGGCGGCGGTGGCGGCAGTGGTCTTTGTGTAGCATCCGACGATGGTTTCCACATTATTTCAACGATGGTTTCCACACAAATTTTGACTAAACTACACCATTTTATGTTAGAAAAATTACCCTTAATCACAAGATTTGATTCAATATCAATAATTAACATTGCCCCTCGCTCTCCCTTTGATTGAAATTAATCATATCGTCTCTCCTTCACATGCTGTATTTGCGCTAAGTTTCCAAAAAGAAGTTAGTTAACTTGTCTCTAGTGTTCTTTCGAATCATCTCCCGTGTTCTTTGAATCAGTAAAATAAAAAACATGTTTTTTTTATTCCAAGTAAAATTATGTTTCAAATTTGAAAAACAATCATCCTTTTTGCGATCATGAATTTATTAATTTGCCGAAGATATAGCCTTGTTAAATTTGGGTTATTTGAAACGTGTATCTTTCTTTGTCTAAGTTTTAAGTTGTTTGCAAATCAAAAATTTAGCTAGTTACGCTTCTTCTCATTCAAACTTATATTTAATCTTAGAAAACTTTTGAGGGCATGGTTCACAAGTAACATTAGTAACTTTCTTTCTAATTGAATTTCCAAAAGGTATAGTATTGATCCTTCCTTCCTTTCTTTTTTTTTTTATCTTCTTTTTTAGCCTTCATGGTTTTAAGATTAGAAGGAATAATGAACTAAATTCTTAAATTTTGATTTTGCTATTTTGGAAGAAAATAAGTTGTTCTCTTTGGCCAGGTGGAAGAAAGAATAAAACAAGAAAATTTGAATTGAACAAAGATATGAAAGTTGTAGCTCATAGATTGTTAGTGTTCCTTAAAAAGTGTTACTAAATGTTAATAAATGCTTAACAAAGTGTAAGGCTGATACGGCTAACAAGAAGTGTGAATTGTGAATTACTAAAACAATTCAAGTATGAAATAAGTTTTAAAATAAAACCTGAACATAACGAGGGGTGAACACGGAGCCGATTCAACTTGAGAATTGGATCAAATTAATCTTGATTGACCACTTCAAGGCCGGTTCTAGGGAGAATCTGTGGCTCGGGTTCCCGCGAACCTGAATTCGGTCCAAGACCGGTTCGATTGCAAACTCCAAAGCTGTAACCAACCAAGCCGCCAAAGAATTGGCTCAACCACCGATTCTTGAATGAACCAATTCTATATTGGTTTTGAAGCCTCTTAATTTTCTTTTTGCGCCATATCAAGAACGAAACCGTGACTTAATCGACATAAATATAATAGGTTTAAAACTTGATAGGTAATTTTTCTTATATATGTATAATATCGATTTAACTTTCGAAAGGTAGAGCAAGGACCAAGGACCAAGGACGGCGACGGCCTTTCCATTTCTTGCCGGGTCGAAATTGCACGTGTGAAAATATCTTTCCTTTTCTACAGAATACAAATATCTGTGCCGTGGTGAAGTGGGGGATATTCTTCTAGAGAAAGACAGAGAGAGAGAGGGGAAATATCAGCGGAAGTTGGAACTGAACTCACGACTCCACGATCCAGCACACCAGTGGCGAAACCAAAACGCAACTTTTCTCGATGGAGACGAGAAACTTCCACACGCAGCCCCACCCCCCGTCACGAACCTCCTCGAAGCATAAGAAGAACAAAAATTCATTCCAAAGAATAATAAGCGGAGTTAATATTACGAAAGACTGATATATTCATAATAAATTTATTTTTTATTAATTTTCGTTAAACTGTATTATTATATTGTTGAGTAGGATGTTACGTGACTAATTTAGATTTTTATTCTCTATTTGGTGGTATTAACATAATTTATGGATGATTAATTTATCACAATTATATCGATTTAAATTGAGGTTAATTTGTCATTATGTGTATTAGATGGAGTTTTTCGTGATAGCAATTCAAATTTAGTGAAACCCTACGCAAACTAAATAAAATAGAATAAAATAAGGTAACATACGGTATGGAAGAGAGAGAGAGAACCGGTCCACTTTGCTTCTAGTTACGCACACCGCCCCCTCCTTCCCGAGCTCAGTCAACTGCTTGACCTTTGACTTTTGAAAAGTAAGAGCGGGTGGACTGAACTCGTTCGCCCACCTTCTCCTCACTCTCCGAAGCTTTGCAATAATGAACAAGCCAATTCAAGGCTGGTGTACTCTAATTATCCGTAATTCACCGGTATTGATTAGCAGGGATCCACGCAGGCCCTGCAGTTTTGAAGAGTAGAGATCGAGCGAGCGGGCGGGCGGGCGACCGACCAGATGCGGCGGGGGTGGCGGCGACGGTGGTTGCCGGCGGCAGCCGGTGGGGAATCTTCCGAACCGCGTGGGGAGTGGTTGAGAGACTTAGTATGCCCTTGTTGACTTGGAACCGGTCTTTCTCTATCTATCTCATGAGTTTGACCCACTGACTCTTCGAAACAGAGAAGACGCATGGCAAGTGCAAGTGCTCCCCCTCATTGGATCTCGATTTTTTTAACTATGATAAGCCCTCCCACTCACATTAAAAAAAAGTCACAAAAAACAAAATTTTGGCCGGGTGCTCTCGACGTGAATTCTCATAGGGCCCGCCGTCGCCTGACGCGTCTCCCTCGTTCGAACGAGCATCCGAAACCCGTCCGGTATGCGACGGATTACAACATACAATGCCGACCATATGGAAAAGGAAATTTACATGAATTTCAATGGTGGGTGAGGCTACATGCGTAGACATTTCCTGTCGTCGGCGGTGTACTTTCTTCACACTAGCGGCGCAACGCTCTAGCTTCTCCACGTCACACGTGTCGGATCGATTTCCCAAAAGCGAGATCGGTGTTGTGTCGCCGGAGTACACGTGGCGGTTATTCTTGAGATCTGGGGATGGGAAGATTTGGTGTGGGCGAGTTAATCAACGTACACGTTTCCGGGCCAAAAAACAGGAGGAAAAGCACTCCTCCGTAAGATAAGATTTAGTAGCAAATTTCTGGCTATCCACCAAACTCAGAAGCCCCTCGCCGCCTACATTTCACCAACCCAAAGAAAATACCGTCTCGAATAATTTAATTTAGTTTTATTTTTTTATTTTTTCCCTTCTTTCTTAATTGTCGTAATGTTTCATTTTGGTTGGCCCAAGCAAAAAAATAAAAAAGAAAAAAAAAAAGAAAGGAGACTTTAAAAAAAATAAAAATTGGGTGGGGGTCCACACTCGCTAAGGAAAGAACAGAACGTGTGTAAACGCAAAACACACGCAGCTTTCCCCACTTCACTTCTCACTCTCCTCCCCCTTCCCTTCCCTCCACTTGTCACGCAACTTCCTCTCCCTCCCTCTCTCTCTCTCTCTCTCTCTCTCTCTAACTTTCTCTCTCTAGCTTTTTGTATAAAATCCCTCGGGGCCTCAGTTCACTCCTTCACTCCCATCGCAGCAGAAAATCTTCAAAACTCTCTCTCTCTCTCTACAGCCCACAGGCCAACCGCCAATTCCCCAACTCCTCTCTCTCTCTCTCTCTCTCTCTCTTCCGCAGTTTCAGCCATGGCTTTGGAGGCGCTCAGCTCCCCCACCGGCCCCTCCCCTCCTTTCCACTTCATGAAGGACCCCTCCCCCGTCGCCGCCGCCGCCGCCGCCTCCTCCTCCTCCTCCGGCGGCTACGACCTCCCCCTCGCCGAGCCCTGGACCAAGCGCAAGCGCTCCAAGCGCCCCCACAACCCCCCCTCCGAGGACGAGTACCTCGCCCTCTGCCTCATCATGCTCGCCCGTGGCGGCGCCGGCCGGGCCCACCTCCCGCCTCCTCCGGTTCCGTCCGAGGCGGCCAAGGCGACCTACAAGTGCCCCGTCTGCGACAAGGCCTTCCCCTCTTACCAGGCCCTCGGCGGCCACAAGGCCAGCCACCGCAAGCTCGCGTCCGCGGGGACCAACGGCGGCGCCGGGGCCGACGACCAGCCGACCACCTCGACCTCCGCGGCGACCACCTCCTCCGGCGTGTCCGGGAAGGCGCACGAGTGCTCGATCTGCCACAAGAGCTTCCCCACCGGTCAGGCTCTCGGCGGGCACAAGCGTTGCCACTACGAGGCCCCTACCCCAGCCTCCGCCACCTCCGCCCGTCCGGCCGCCAGCGGCGTGAGCGTCTCGGAGGGAGTGGGGTCCACGCACACGCAGAGCCAGGGGCACCGCGAGTTCGATCTGAACATCCCGGCGCTCCCGGAGTTCTCCCCCAGGTACATGGTCTCCGGCGTCGCGATGGATGACGAGGTGGAGAGCCCGCACCCTTCCAAGAAGCCCCGGTTCCTGGCGCCGTTGAAGATGGAAGCGGCCTGAAATGGGTCGGATCCGATCCGAAAACACACACACAGAAACCCACCAAAATTCAACGATCGGGTTCCCGATATAGGAATAGAGGAATAACTAGAAAATTAGAAACGATTGTTTTGTTCGTCTCTTCTTGTGTTTGTTGGGTGATGCTGGATTTCTTCTGTTGGGTAGTAAGGGAAGGAAGGTGTACATACAGCTTCAACTACAGGATAGTAGTTTTAGCTTAGTCGTTTGAAGGCAGTTTCATTGATTGATTGATTGGTTGGTTGAATTCAATTCATTTCGATTTCCCATCATTTCTGCTCCCCACGTTTTCGAATTCTTCGTATCAGATCGAATGCTGTTCTATAATTCCACTCGCTACCGGAAGCCGAAGAAAGCACGAAACTTTCCAGGTGATCCCGTCGTTTCTCCATCGGTTCGAGCTAAACGAAGCGGGTTGTCCCCGGGAAGCTTCCCGACGTTCGCGGTCTCCGGCGGCGGCTCGCCGGTTTCTTGATTGTTGGGTGATGTCGGCGTACATAGATACAGCTCGAAGGAGGCGAGTTGCCGAGTCGTTGCGGTCGGTTACGGGAGGCGAATTCCATCGATGGATTGGTGGGATTCCTATTTCATTTCGATTTGGACTGTTCCGCTCCCCACAACTTGCTTCCCACGTTTTGGATTTTTATTTTTTATATTTTTTGGGGGTGATTATGGAATAATTTTTGCTTATTATTATTATATAATTCGGTCAATCGAGCACGCGCGAGTGGGGGTGAAGTCCAGTTGCGAATCGGTCGAGCGGTCGATCGATCGGCTTGCTTTGGACAGAGTCGTTTTCGGCTTCTTTTGGGGTTAAAGGGCGGGAGCGTGTGTGAATGCTGGACCCGGTCGTCCCCCTCCCCCGGACGCGCACGGGCAATTGCCAGGGACAGCTCCAGACACGGCTCGTGGTGCTGACGGTTGACCGACGACGACGACCCGGCCATGTGATGGGGACCCAGAAACCGGGTCGCCTTCGAAGCACGTCTGTCTTCAGGTCGGTCATGCTTATCTAAATGAAAATGAGTTACCTCACTTAGTCTCGTTAAATGGGGGAAAAGCGATTTTCATCCAGAATTGGTCTCAGCTACCCATTCTCGAGTTTGTGATCCGAGTGAGAGTTTGGATATGCCTAGCTCAGAAGCGCGTCGTGAAGGCTTTAATCCTCGCTTTGTAAATCTTTTGGCGATGTTATGCATGTCAATCACCTCTTGTCTTTCAATGATATGTTAAGTGGTCATGGAAAAAAGTTTCTGAATGTTGAATTCCTTTCATGTGCCAGTCCTATTGCCAAATAAGTTTATCAATCTAATTAAAAATAACTCAGTTGTTTGTACGTCACACATTTATTGATATTGTGCTACCCTCATCTCTACTACAATGAGTGTCCTCGATCCTATTGCCAGCTCACCACAATTTTTTTTTTTTATAAAATTTTGAACTCTAAAAATGATCTTTTAAAAAATATTTAAGCATTTTTAAAAATTTTTTTATCTTATTTGTCTTGTTTTTGTCTTCTTTTTTTTTAGCTTGTTAATTAAACATTGTCTGCTTTGGTTAATTTTTTGTTAATATTACACTCATAAAAAGGAGATGTTACTGGAAACAACACATGTTACTATGAAGGAATGTGTTTACTACGCTTGAATTTTTTTTACCACAAACGAGAATCATTTACTAAATAATAGATATGTTTATTAAGTGTATGCAACCTGATCAACAGATTAAGAATTGTACCGTCTAGATTGATTGTAAAATCCTTTTTTTAACCGTCAAAGATTTAACCTAATGGAATCAAAGCATACATTCTATGGAATCTCAAAATTTTCTTCATTGTAACGGAAACTGGCCTTAATGTATGGAATATCTTATGGAATTATCGCCACATAAAAGGCTAATAAATGTTTTTAATGCCTATTGAATTTTGATTGACCCTTTAGATTTTGAGATCAACATTAGAAAGAAAGAAAATTAATGCAGATATTCGATTTAAAATTATGCAAATCATCAATATTTTGAGGAGGTGATGTCTAGGTGGCGGCTATAATTGTGGAGAAAGTATTAATATCTTTCTTATAATGAGGAAATATTTAGAAGATGCAAAGAATCGAGAAGTTTTAAATCGCATTCGGTCCTCGAGAAACTTGTGAAGAGGGAAAACTCTAAGTGGAAACTCTTTTCAACCGCCCACGTATTCCCTTTGATTGAATACTTTTACAAGAACGAATCAATGCTCATCCACACCTTCAAAAGGTGAAATTAAGTCAAGCTCCTTATGTGTAACTCAAGCTTCCTTTGATGGTTACTTGAAATCAACTTTTTTGATTTCAAATCAACTCGAGCCCAAGCTACTCGAGTATCTTGACTATTAGTGCTCGAGTCTGTCGATTTTTAGCCCGATAGGTTTGCGAGCCTAATCGAAATTATGATGTTTTTTCAAACTATCAAGTGTACTCACACTATTTGAATTTTTGTAAGATTGAGGTCAAGCCTGAGTTCCTTCATGCAAGCTGAGTTGAGCTCGGTCACCTGAGCTCAATTGAACTCGAGCACATACCTAAGCTAAAGAAAGCACATTTTCCTGTTACTTTTTGTCTACACATGAGAGGAGAGGGAGATTATTTTTCATACTAAAAATCACAACAAGAAGCTCGGATCATCGCATCGAAACTCATCGCGCCGCCCTAGTGGCATTTCATCTCCGTGACGATACTACTACACCGGAATAGAAAGTGGTCTAATCAAGAGAAAACGGAAGATGGCGCGAGCCAAGTGCAATGCATGATTTTAGGTGGGGGCTCCCAATCTCTGTACATTTTTCTTACACATGGGAGGACCAACACAAGATCCCTCGCTAGCGCAACCTATTGCCGGTCGCTCATCTTCATGCCGACTTCGATTCTTGACCGTAAAATGGCACACTAGAAAAGTTTGGCACCTCAATGAATACCTAATCACAGAAAGTTCAGTCTCCCTTTTTTTTACTAAATCAGATCCCCTCGTCCAGCTCAAACGAGCACAGGCGACCCCACTTTTTCCCAGTGGCCGAGGCTGAATCCAAGTGGCAGGTCGAGCAAAAGAGAGCAAAAGAGAGGCTGCTAACACGAGTCAAAAGTGCCTTTGCATTCAAGCCACTCATCATCATCAGTGGCGCAATTTGGCCAACAGAAGAAACCACAGCGTCGGTGGCATCGTCTGTATTATTATTATTATTATTATCATATGCATTGGTCGGTCGGCCGAGGAACGAAGGAGAAACCAGCTAATTTTCTAGTCGGAAGTCGGCAAATTGGGTTGGCTTTTGGTAGGCCACAGGACAGCAGATGGAATAAAAGGGAGGGAGATGTTCATGCGTGACCAAATTCCTTTTGTCTTCTTATGCTTAGATCACGCCCGAGGTCACGAAATTTAGAGCTGTCGATCCTATCGTGAACTCGGGCGGGTTGGATTTGGACATTTGGATTTACATGGTAGACGACTGTGGTGGGATTTGGTGACCACGAACAAACGTGAACAAATTTGGTCTTCATTCGATTACATCGAAAGCTATTATTATTGTCTTTTTTCTTTTTTTTCCTTTTGGGTTTTTCGTAGAGGGGTAGAAATCTAGCTATTGTTTCTCCCTCGTGAAATTTGATATTATAACCATTATTTCATGGGTAGACGGGGATAAGTCGAGGGGTTCACCTGCCCTCAAATTATAATTAGTACGGTCTTACGGTCTATTAGTATGGATTGGGAGTTTTAAGCCTTATTAATTCCGTGTGAAAAGAATAAATTTCCAAAGGTCTAATCACTTTTTGTATTAAAGGGGTGTCTTATCAATCTTTTTTGTTTTTCTTCCTGTTTCTTTTATTAATTCGTTGTAAGGATCTCATCTTCTTTCGAAGAAAAGATTCGAGACTAAACAGGGAACTTTTGTATCATATCCGTGTTGGAAACGAATTTAGGCGTCTTTCAAAAAGAGGAAACTTTACAAATTTAAGAATTCCCAAACTAATAATAAACTTTCGACGATACAATTTCTTCTCCTAGCTATTTTGTTCTTCAACCCTCACCGACGCACTGCGGTATGTTCAGTGCCTTTTGATTTTTCTTTTTTCAGAATTAAAAGTTCGACACCTATTAACGCTAGACAATTTCTTACTCATTTTAAGCAATTTGTATTTTTTTTTTCACAAATTTTACTTAATAAATTTCCCATCTTAGAGGAATTTTTTAAAAATATCAAGGAACTTGTTGGTTTTTTGATTATGGGAAAATTACAGAGAGATTTTTAAGAAGATGGACCATTAAAGTTTAACAAATTTGTCGAGCTGATTTCTTTTGAGATACCTATCAATAACAAAAATTATTAAAATAAACATTAATTGTGCATAACAAAGTTAAAATTTTGTCACCCCTCAAAATCTTGATTTCATTACCGTCTATTGGCATCATCTTACCAAAGTATTACAAATTTCATAATACTAGTTTAGTCATCACAAAAGCAATTGAAATTAATGTTCTCAAATTGGGAAGAATTCAAAATTTTCAGAAAAGTAAGACGGGAATAAGAAAATATGTAATTAGAGCTTTCTTTTAGAAGAAGAAAAAAAAAAACATTAGAGCTTCCTCTTTTGACAACCTCTTATATCCACTGTAGGAAGGTGCGACTCCAAACCTAGAACGGCGACGAGATTCCTTGTACGCGACGCTCGGGGGCCAAGTTCTCTGAACCTTTTGACCGTACGGTGCGTCAAGATTGGCTGACACTCAGGAAAATGCTCTGTTCTGCTATGGTGGGCTGAACGCACGTTTTTCACGTCAAAAACTAACACAACATCCCACTTTATAATTTCATAATAAACTGAAAAACAATTGCCTTTTGAGCACATGCCTAAACCATGGAAACATCCCCGAAATTTCAAGGTTGATTCCATTGAGAGTGAGTTTTATTTTTCTTTTAATTCAGTCACAACTCTTGTAATTCGATCTTAATTTCAACGAGACATCAAAAGCTTTCCGCAATGTGTAGCTATTAACATGTGCCTCTGCAAACCAAGGCCATTAAGCCTTAGAGGAGGTGTATCTTATTATCAATCCAGAGAGCACCTTTCCATAGCCGGCTTTCCCTGGTCGACCTCGTGAAAATCACGTATGCATCTGAGGCTATCGACCAAGGAAGATGTAGTATGAAAGTTCTTACTCACGTCGATGATTCTATAACATTCCAAAAGGCAATCAGAAAGATTAAGGTGAACAGAATTCTATGGCCTCGGTCAAGGCGAAACTATGAAGTGAATAGAACCCGCTAGTATGATTGGAGATTGTTTTCAAAGATAATAGGCACAAAAGCTTTTAGGACTGAAACTTCCCAATGGACTACTATATAATGCTTTACAAAACATGCCCGAGATCTATGCGGCGAGTACACTAGGAGAGCAGAAGAAGAAGAAGCAACCGACCACAAGTCTGTATTTCTTCTCCACTCTGTTCCCATGCCGGCTCTAGGAAAATGAAAGGAAGACATCACTTTATATACACTTCCCTGTAACCTATAGACAATCCGTGTAGAACCTAGACTAGATGTTGAAACCACGGTCCTTGCTTTGGCACACTCATAATGCCCGTCGCTGCATGCCTTCTCCCAAAGAAAAGACCAAAGTTAAGCTCCTTGGTTTCAGAAGCCAAAACGGAATGTTCCATGCTGTTTTTACCCTCGAATTGCCGAACCAAAGTATAGCACTGTCATGAGATGTTGGCTTCAAACGGTATCAGTATCATGTTTCAGCCATAAAGCTTGAGGTTGAGGGTGCGCGTTGTACTTGTAAGAGGTGGGTTCTCAGGCTACTTTCATTTACCTGGCAATTAACTCAATTAGTCAGTCTATATACTGGCTAGTCTCAATCTGGAAGAGGGCAAGGAAATTATAGGACTAGCTCATGGTTAGTCTCGATCTCTCTCCTCCATTATTATTATTACTGCTACAAGAAGTTCCGTAGGGGCTTGTGACACAACACTTTATTACTACTACTACTACATCATCATCAATGCGGTTTTAGCTCCAATTAACATTTAGGAAATAAAATAATATCAAATAACATTACCTGCATGGCAGTAATCGTTGACAAGAGATCTCTGCATTGATCCAACATGCCACGCTCTTGTGATGTAACCCTTGCGAGTTCAGCCATAAGATCGTAAACACTCCCAACCTATTAACAATTTTATAAGAAGACAAATGAGCATGAAGTCTATTATAACATCGACAGGGGAAAAGAAAGTTATTTTATGAGTTACTGAATGGTTGGTTTCACATGGACTTTTATCTAAGACGAAGGCCAATGCAGATGTCTGAGAAATGGCATTAGTAGAAAACCAGCCAATGACAGTGCACGGGGCAAAACTCATTGGAGCAGATGTCTAGGTTGCAACCAAAATGAGAGGTTCTCCTTTAAAGTGTGGAAATTTGAGGCCCATTTTGGTCCCTTTAAGGAGTTGAAAGTAGAATTCACTGCCTCTATGAGCGGATTGAGTTTTCCCCAGGCATATATGCTTGAGAAAAGCTCAACGAGCTTCTTAAAGAGGCATTCAGCCGGTTCTGCCAACATATAGAGTTGAGTAGCCATCCCTAACTATATCAGAAAATATATATTATAACAAGAAGAGATCAACCAATAAAGAGCTCAACTAAAGGAGCCAGAATAGATTATATAGGTGAAATGCTATTGGTAGCCCCTTACTTTTACCCGAAATTCAAAACGGACATTCTATTTCTTTTTGTTCAAAATGGCCGTAAGTACTATCGAAAGAGTGCCATTGTTCTTCCTTGTGCCATTGACGTTGCCACAAATTACTAACACGCACTTAAACATAAAATAAAAAAGCTCACTTGGTTTGACCTGGATTTATGGACTTCTTTTCTTTTTCATTCTTGCGAAATCAACAAATGAAAAAAAAATTGTAGAGCTGCATACCCTAGGCAGCGCCACTATTGGCGTTGCTGGGTGACTCTGTCATAGTGGTCACACAACTCAGGTGACCACCATCGCGGCAATCGCCTCAGATTTTCACTGACGTTGTGCCCCCATTTCTGTGTGTGGCGTTGCTGGGTGACTCTTGTCATAGTGGTCACACAACTCAGGTGACCGCCATCGCGGCAATCGCCTCAGATTTTCACTGACGTTGTGCCCCCATTTCTGTGTGTGGCTACTGGATTTGAGACCAGCATAACTGTGGTTGCCATTAACAGGCGACACACCACGACGTTGGTCAGCCTTGACAGGTGACCATCGTTGCGACAACCACCTTGCAACTGAGATCTAGATAGAGGATCTCGATCTGCTCTGCTACTGTCTTGGAAGTCGACAACTGTGACAGACGTGATGACCACCAGCATGGTGGTCACCGTGGAATGGCCACCAAAATGGTGGTGGTTGGCGTCGGGTTGGCAGCACCACGCCTGTCCACTTTACACAAACTTTTTAAATTTTTCGTTCTTGTGGTCGCATCAGCAACAAATATACCAATAAAGCGCGAAACAAGTGTTCTTAGATTGCCACCTCAGCTTTCCAACTGCCAACCCAGCACTCTGGCTGGCCAGTTTGATTGAGCACCAACGGTGACATTTTCAAAAAAATAAGGGACCATTTTGACCCAACAAATAAATTGAGGGAAGTTTTTAAATTTTGGCAAAATTAGGACAGAGAAACCACTGCTAAATGCTGCAGTATCTAACACAAAGAACAAAGGGGATAACAGATTTTCTTTTCAGGCACCAAAAAAACGCATGGTGAACTTATGACTACAAGTAGGCAGAATCCTAACCCTAATACTTACAAAATTGAGCTCAATTTGGTGGCATTAGCTCAATTTTCTTTTCAGGTACCCAAAAAAAATGCATGCTGAATTTATGCCTACAAGTAAGCAGAATCCTAACTCTAATACATACAAAATTGAGCTAATCCCACCAACTAAAATGGGGAACATTGCCTGAAGTAAGATAGTACTACACAAAAAATTACAATTTTGTTAAACCATGGTTGCGACAAAGTCATAAATTTCTAAAATGTCAACTTACTGCTAGCTGCTTGTTCGTAGTTATGTTCTATTCTGATATTTTATGAAGGATTGTTAATGAGTGTCCCAGGGACACTTGTTATCAACCCATTTCGGAAACTTACAGTTTCCAATGCATTATGCACAATCAGTATCTTGGGAAATTAAATTATTTCCTGCAAAGTATACTTTAATAAGACCCTGAATGAAATAGCAGAATATTCAGAGCAACCAGCTCTTATCACAAGAAGTTAGCGCCTAGCTAGAAATAAGGAGAAGCATATCATGCCACTTCATAGAGGAGTATTATAAAGACATGTACAAGACAGATCCATCAGCAAACAAACCCAAACAAAAGAAATCCTCATTCCCCACTAAGTACCATGTCCTCCTAACACAAGCATCACCAAACAGAGACTTATATATCAAATTGGAAAGTACAATAACTCATTTTTATAAGGAAAGAAAGATCACCTCTGAAGAAAATAAGCAGATGGAGGACGCCATGGCCTGCATCACCTCAACTGCTGAAGAAATAGCATTCTTCACTTTCTGGATGTCAACCTGAATATCAAAGAATGTCATTTACCCACATTGATGCCCATTTAAAGCAATGATTCTGTCAGGAGCTAGTAACAAATTTTAGCACATACCCTTGCCCCACCAATGACAGGAAGGCGAAGAGTGCTAGCCCGCAAGGCTTCATTGGCTCCTGACAAAGAATTTGAGTAGTCCTGATCCATTGAAGCCCACTCTTCCAAATATCTAATCTGTTCTCCAGG
Organism: Corymbia calophylla; assembly: GCA_014182845.1. Lineage (NCBI taxonomy): Eukaryota > Viridiplantae > Streptophyta > Magnoliopsida > Myrtales > Myrtaceae > Corymbia > Corymbia calophylla. The sequence goes on along the minus strand of CM024698.1, from coordinate 18,825,504 downwards.
AGCGTAAATATCAAATTAAAACTCATATGAGATGCAGGTAAATAACAGCAAACAGATCTTCTCTCCACTCAAGTATACGATGAGTGATTCCATAAGTTATGTAGGGAATAGAAAATTAATATGCTTTGATTATTTCATACTAGTATTCATTTACTTTTGGAAGATTTATTCATTATCCAAAAGGACTCGAACACTAAAAGCAAGTACGAGCTAACGGTTAAACACAAAAGCATATTCAAACACACTTCAAAGTTCACAATACTCAACTCACCCAAGACATTTTTAAAATCTGCACTAATACAGCTTCTCCAAGCTAGTCGCTCCCCTTTCAAGCTTAATAATGTATCAATATAGGCATGTTTTAAGGTAGGTAGCTACATCTGAACCACAACAGTTATTCTACAAGCAGATCTTACTTGTCCATGGACAACAGAGGTTAACTTCAGATATTGCCTCTGCAACTGTAATTCGATTCTTTTGGCTTTAACAGATTCTCGCAGCTTGAAGATGCTCATCCAGGCACTGTAGATGCTTCTCTGGCAAAATAGAGTATGAAAGGGACATAAATTCCCCTTAGACATTGAACTATTGAGAAAACCCTGATAGATCCAACACTACTCATAATAAATTTAAGAATATAGAAGCAAGGTATTGCACAGTTAGGCCAAACGGATGCAGTCATTACTACCAGATCATGCCTCAAGTACACAAGAGCCTGGAAGAATGGTAAACCTCCCTGAATCCCTACTCCAGGGTGTGTTCAGGAGAACCAACAGATGCACAACACATGAATTTCTTTATATTACTCAGTGTCATGCCATTACATAAATTAATAACAAAACATAGCTTAACTCAAGCATACTCAGTTTAAGCGTCCATGTGAAGTGGAAGGCTAGAAAGTACATCTTCAAATGGGTTCCTCATTCAATCTCATGCCCCTAATACTGATGCTCAATAGAGACCTTGGTTTTATCAATGAGACGACATTCATCATATCACCCTTAAACATTACAAGAGGTAGTAGCATCTTCACGTGAAGCTTTTGGTTTTCTTTTCCCACCGATGCCCCAAGTTTTCCAGTTCCACTAGCAATAATTTTCCCACTGTCAGTAACCTGATGATTATGTCAGCAGTATTCAATTCTTTCTCCATTAATAACTGAAGGATCAAAATATTTTCACTTAAGCTATTAATTCCAACATCAGTAGTCTGTAGCTGCAGTGTCCATCTTTGCATCCATACAATCACAAATTTACCAAGAATCCTTTTGGATGGCTTCTTATTCCCCTTACAAGTCATGTCTAACAATTCAAGATTGTAGATAATTAATTCTTCTTATATTATTCTCTGATCAAATAGGCTTAGCAACATTTAGGACGTTCTTTTAGCTATGATCATCACTTCAATATGACCAAATTTTATCAGAATTACACCCATCTTTTCTGTGGGACCGGGTTCATTTTAAGCATATAAGTAACTGTCACAGACTCACTTCAAAATAACAAATCTCCAACATACTTCTTGCACATTCTGATCTGCACCTCCTGTCAATTAAGAGAAAAACCTCACTGCAAAACCACCAAGTACCCTCTCATTAACTGACCAGTTAATTTTAGAAGAAAAATAAGATTTGTGGTCAACTTATTTTCCTATATGTGTTTGTGTGCCTATATTATCTAAACTATATAAATATGTAGAGATTTCCCCGTATCTTTCAGCAAGATTTGAGCATTACATCCATTTAAACTTCTATATAAGCGCCATGCACTAAATTCATGGAGCAATTTCATGGACCAACCACCCATTCAAGCTCAACTACTAACCAGCAACCAGTTTGCCTCGTATTTTCACAAGTTCAATGCAACGATTAGATAGGTCCACCCTATATCCGAGTGCCACAATGGGCATTTCTTCGTGAAGAATTATGCACACATATAAAAGAACACGGTTTGGCTTGGTGGAGGTCCAGCCTCACCAAGATTTAGCTCTTGGGTTTGGCTATTGTCTTCCCCTTCCATGTCAATCTTAACTTAAAAATAGAGGAGGTTCTAGGGGCCAAAGCAATCCATACAATAGCCATCTTGCAACATCAAGCACATCACATGCCATGTCCCCTGTTTCTTCAGTTCATTTTCTTCAAGCTCTCTGTGTATGCTTACGTGGAATAAAAATGAAGCTCCAGAAACAAAATTCTGCCCAACCCAAATTCATTTGATGCATGTATATGGACCCTATCTTCTTATGCATGACAATCAATTAATTTCACTTCCAATGGTGAGGATAAATAATCTGAAATGACCAATCCAGTACACAAAATTCAGCATAAACCAAAAGCTAATAGTTTTTAGAAGCACATTAGCACTTATGATGAAAGACCACTTAGTGACGATGAAATGCGGCAATTAAATGTGTAGCAATCCAGATTAAAATTTTCACCCTTTTAGGACAAAATTTGGCTTAAGTAGTCATACCTCTGCGTCTAATGTCTGGGCAGACAGTGCTTCATCTGCTCTGGCATTCACAAAACGCCATTGCAAAAGACGGTTATGCAGCAGTCTCAAAACATGTGCTTCAACTATACGGTTCTCCCCAATCTTCCCTCTCCTAGCCTCAGCAGCAAAACTCAAGATGGAAGGTATATTATTCGCGCTAATATCAAGAGGAGTTCCTGCCACAGCATTCCTCGCCCAAGAGAGGCTTAGTCCTCTAGGGGATGATACTGCCAAATGAGTAAGTTTACTTGGTGATGCGGGTCGAACTGCCCCACGAACGGGAGATGCCTGTCCCCGGCCACTCAAAAGCCCTTTTGGAGAAGAGACTGGGCTATCGAACCCAGGCTTCTTAGGCTCGACAAGTTTTGGTGCGAAGTTCATTTTTAGGACAGGGCTAGTCAACATCGGAGTGCCCGCCTCCGGTTGCCGTCGCACCCTGTTAATCGTCTCTTGCCAAAACCTCGCTGGTACCACAACTCCCCTAGGCCCATGCTGCTCTTGTCCGCCTACGCATTCCTGAACTCCTTTAGTGCTACCAGAAGACACACTCTCGCTATCAGAAGAACTACACTCAGTGCGTCCGTTGGATTCTTCCAAGCCTGAATCTCTTTGACCGTTTACCTCGTCAGCTTTTCCCAGCACATGATCACTTGAATGAGAGTCAGGCAATCGTCCATCCAGTGAAGCCCTAACGTCGATCATCATTGATGTTTGCAATGCCCTAACTACATTCCCCCTAGATCCGCCCGTCCTCCTTCTATCGTCACCGAAATCCACACTTCTGCTCAAGAAATTCTCCTGTCTCAACCTTCCTGGCCACCTCTGCTTCTCCACCGGCTTAGAATTCTCCAACTGATCCCTCCGCGGAGTCGCTGCTGCCGTCACAGGTTTCCGCCTCTCCGGCGTCCCTTTCCTCGTGCTGCTCGGAGCCGGTGCAGGCTTCGCTTTGCTGACCGGAAGCGAGTACGACTCTCCCTGGAACGACACGGACAAGCTCCGAGCGGAAGTGAACAGCAATTTCTGCGCCGCGGTCAGTTCGCCGCCCTTCGCGCCGCCGCCGCCCCCCCTCGAATCAGCCGTTCTCGGCCGGGGAGTCGACGGCCGCCTCTCCGCCGACTGGGAGCGCCTAGCCGCCGCGGAGCTCGGCGTCGCCCCCGCCGCCCTCGAAACCAGAGGCGACGGACACCTCCTGGAGGAGCAAGACGACGCGGAAGAGGACGTGGACGAAGCGGAAGAAGACGTAGTCGTTGTCGTCGTCGTCGTCGCAGTCGTAGTAGTAGAAGAAGCGGAGGACAGGTAGCGAGAAGTGACCTCTCGGCCCTTAGGCCGGCGAGGAGCGAGCGCATTGTCCGGCTCGGAAGGCAACAGAGGAGGCCTCGGCTTCGCACGACCCACACCACCTCCTCCTCGAGCCATCGCCCTCGCCGTCGTCGTCGCCCCCGCCGCCTTATTAGGGTTCACCGGCGTCGACACAGCAGCCACCATCGCGCGCGGTGGAAGCCGACCGTCGGAATCACATGCGGGGAGGAGAGAAACCGCAGGTCGCCCTGCAATTAAACCGCCATTAAACTCCAGAGCGAGAGAGCCGAGAAGCCATTAACGCAGAAGAAGAATTCGACGAGAATGTCGTGGTTTGCTTGAGAGAGGATTTTTCCCTCGCAAGAATCGAGGTGAAATCGTGCTTTACAGAGAGAAGGAGAGCGCGATCGGAGATGACCGTTACGACCGGCCGGAAGAGAGAGAGAGAGGGAGAGTGAGTGGAGTGGCTTCAGCGTTTTAGGCGAGATTTTGAGGGCATAACTGTCGAAGTTAAAGAGAGTGAGAAAATCATGCCGCCCGCGTGCGTCAGCAGGTGGCGCCGGGGGCAAAAGGGGGAATTCGGGGTGGCGTCCGGGAGCGGCAAGGCGTGTAGGTAAGGGCAGTTTCGGGAAAGCAGGGAAGAGGGATGCCGGGAGAGGGAAGGGGGACACGTGGCGGGCGATGTGTGGGGGCCGCACGCGCTCTCGCGGGGGAATGGGATGTCGTCAGGGAGTGCGAAATCTTCGGAGAGACGTTACGCTACCGAGCAACGACAACCCACGTTTTTAAAAGCACGACTTCTTTCTTTTACTTTTTTTTTTCGCCTTTTAAAAAAAAAAAAAGACGTTTGATTTTTCCATCAATTTCCTTCTTGTTGCTATGCTTGTGGTTCCTTCTTCTTCTATTTTTTCACCAAAATTCTCTTCTTTTTTTTGGGAAAAAAGGTTGACCTCAGCTGGGGATGCAGAACTTTACGTTGCCAAAAAAAAAAAAAGAGGGTCAATAAAGGAATTTCATATGAAAATTCATATAGAGTGATTAATATATAACCACATCTTGTATATTATGATTAAGAAGCGTTGGTATACTCGATGAATTTGCCCTAACTAAAAAGGTATATCTCGAAACAGTTTCCTTTTTCAACCCCCATAAACAAGAAAAACTGTTTTTGTTATTTGATTGATTCAAATTAATGATACATAAATTTATTCCATAATGGAATACGGACCTTTTAAAGGAGTAAAAGTAAAACATGTTTTGTGAAAAGCTGAAAAAAGAGATGAAGCAAGGACTTTTGCATAGATCAGACACTAGTGAAATCGACGCGTCGTTTTATCTTCATTAGCTTTGTCGTTTTGGGGGGATCGTGGATCCCGACTAAGCAATTTTCATGTGATTTTGAATCTTCAGCATTTAATTTTGGTTTTATTTTCCGGGAAAATAAGGTAAAAATTTCCCCAATTGCATTGATTGGAGATTGTGGCATTTTTCTGATGGCGATACGAAATTATCAACTGCAAATATAATGAGATCTGACACAAGCGCCACCCAACAAAGTGCTTGATGTATATAGTCAACGACTTCACCGACCAAGGAAAAAAAAAAAAACGACGTCAAATTTTTTCTTCCCTTTTGGGTAGGTCGACACTAAATATTTTCCTTATACATTGCATAATCAAAAAACCCTTTTAAAGCCATTACAGCTTAAATGTTCTGAATTTTTCACTACCAACTCGACCAGAGGTAAGCCGAAAAAATAGGAAAGATATAATGGAAGTTGTGACCAAAGCACGAGATTTTCTTTTTTTGTATAGCCTAGTGGCATGGTTAGTTTAAATTACGAAATTTTTTGAGGATAGAATCTTGAATTATAGAAATTATTGCTGTGGATCATTTAATTACTTGATTCTACATGCGAAAACTAGGAATTCTAAATGACAAAGCCCCAAATTAGATTTTCAAAATTGAAAAAGTCATTATCACCATTATCGAGCAAAAGGCTAATAATCAAAAGATAAAAAGCAAACCCAGGTAACGTGACAAAAAAAAAATTGAATTATTATGCATATGCAAATGAGTATCTCATTGACTATAATTAACTATATAATTTGCTCAATCCTCTATATTTTTTTTTTTCTTTTTAACAAAGCCGATAAGCACAAAAAGAATAAATTCCAAGTGAGTATTAGAATCGGATAATATCTCAAATTTATGGATAAAATAGCTGCCCACTAAACTCGAAATGGGTATCAGAATTGGAGATTTCCCGTTCGAACCTTCACAATCCCGTAGTCAAAAACTCCATTAAAATTCTAAGAATTAAGGGTCACTAGCATCACCATTAAGCAAGGGTTGACAGACTCATGAGATCTTAAGAAAGAGATAAAGGGGAAAGTCCTTCTTCCTCCTTTGCCAATGATGAACCCTACCGCCTTTGATAAAACCCCAAGTCACACCGATTGCTTTTGTGAGTTCAAAGGAACTTTTGGTGCTTAATCATGATTTAGTTGCAAAGTTACCTCATTCCACACGATTTTCCCCCCTTTGATTAGATACCCCATTAGCAAGTAATGATGCCATCGTCCAACCCAAAGTCATTTCACAGTGACTACTAACTACCTTCTTTCGTAGGTTGTTTACTTATCTGATCCACTATGTTAAGAAAAGTGCTCTTCGTTCAAGGCTAAGATCGGTCTACTAGGCAACGTGACATAAATGGATTTGACAATAAAGGAGTCGTCCTTGACATTCGATAGGTGAATTTGTCGTCCTATATGATATGTATCGATCTAACCCGTCAATTTTAGTCCAGTTGGTCTTCCCCAATTTTCATGAATTACAGGTCGTGCAACTTTTCCCAACAGCTAAAAAGCTGATCGAGACGACAGTGAGGGGGAGGTGGACATGGAACAACAACATCAATTCATCTGGTGAAAAGTCCACATGTCAAAATCCAACTCCCCACTTGGATGCAAGACGTGTTGAGACCATGAAAGGAATGAAAAAATATGTTCATTCCTTCTTGGACACTCAAGCTGTGGAGAGACCGAAAAAAAATCTCAGAACCCAATTTCTTTTCCCTTAAAACAAACGAAGGAGGAAGACCAAAACCATGCTTCAAAACTCTTCCTTGATCAGGACAAGTTAACTCCTCGCCTGCTGCGGAAGGAATCGAGACCCCTAAAGAACAAAACGTGGCCAATTACAACAGCTTACTGAACTCTGTAGCTTTGATTAGTTGGAAACCCTAAACTGATCCTGCACACCCACTAACACATAACCAAACCCGGATGGATGGATCATTACGAGTCGTTTCACACTTTGCAAGACAACCCTTGTGATTAAAGCAGCAATCGAGTGATCATCATTACCTGCCAAGTTGATTGAGAAAGTCGCCCGAGTTTTCCTCCAAGCACCCCCCGGAAAGATCTTGATCGCGCACTGTTTTATTGCCGAAGTGGAAAGGATTAGCCCATCCGTCCAGCCCCCACTCCTGACCATAAAGGGAGACAGCACATTGCACACACCGCAGGGCCATATCTTTATTTGAGCTGAACCAATTAAATATGAGGAAGATGTACTAAAAAAATTGGATTAAAAAGGGCATCTTTCTCTAGGATGCTCCGTCCCATGCTGTCTCGTCGTGTGCTCTGTGTGTCCCCCTCTTTTACTAGGTCTCTCTCTCGACCCTTTATCTCGTGGGGGCCAGACCAACTCCTCCCTCTTTATTTTTTACAGTTCTCTTCTTTCTCGTGGGCGACTTTATGCACATTTCGGGTCCATTTTCCGAAGTTGGGTGGGCATGGTTTCGGGATAGTGTCGAAGAAAGGTGCATCGAGTCGAGACTGTGTCGAGCAAGCTGAAGGAGAAAAAAAGTCGGATTCTTGCTTAATGGAACAGTTTCTTCTGCAATGAGTGTCGCGCCAAATGAGTAAGAATTGTACCGTGAGTCGAGTTGCGCAAGACACTCACTTTCCTTACGTGCGCTGTGGGGAAGTGTATCTTCTCCACCAAGTTGGTGATCAATCGCATATGGTCTTTGTTAGTTAAAGGGTGGTTAAGCGATCTCAATGGTTCACAAAGTCTTAGCCAACATGAGTCGCAGACAGGCACCTAATTGCCAATTATTATGTACTCTAAAATTGTTTAATTAATGCAAGTATTTGAGCACACGCAAGCTTCGATCATTTAGAGTTTGTGGAGGGCAATATTTTATGTACATGGTTGCTTGTAATGTAGAAGGCTGGTGTTGTACTTAGGAAGTACAGACCGACCGCCGTAAGGTGAAGTAGAGAGACGGTGCTTGAGGAGGAGCGAGCAATTCTAATGGGCTCGAGTGCTTGATCACAAGTAAGGAGCGATAGGTTGAGTCGAGAACGGACAATGATCACAGGGAATTGGATCCACCGGTGGCGGCATGTGGTATGCCGTCGGAGAATATTGTGAGGACCCAAGTCGATGGTTAATTGGCATGCGCCACAAGGACGTGAAGGGTGGACATTGAGCCCGCTCAAAAAAGTTTCGAGAGACATTAGACCGGGCAATACCTTTCAAGCTCCATCTCGAACCACCAGGCCATAATTTTCTTAATTATCTTAGAAGGACGACATTGACTAGGGGTGCTACCAATCCGATTTTATCGGATTTGTGGATTATTCCATCCAGAATCCGACACGTGTCTTAATTAATCCACAATACTCGTGTGTAGGGTACTTCATGGGCCTTGAATTTACCTACTTAAGATAGACTTCCTCATTATGGAAAAAGAACTAGGGATGCTACCATCGATCTCGAGTAATAATGCCTGAAGGATTGATGCGCACTCCGACTGGGCAAAATAACATGCGATGGACTACTTGCTAGCAAATCAAGAAAATTACTAGCACTAGTAATTCATAAAGTGTCATGAAATGCCAAATCCTACATAGTCCGGTCCAAATTAAGGTTCCTTGTAATGCGAAGCAAGAAGGTGGGAGAGAGGTTTGATTAGGAATTCGATGTCAAAAAGAGATCTTAAAAATCCTAATCCCATTCCCACGTGTCCTGGGCAATTTTGCTAAATAGGATCTACACAAGTTTAATGAGAAAAAAAGAAGAACTTACATTGTCAAACTTACTATTATATTTTTATAATTAAAATAATCAATGACCAAAAGCAGATTCAACGGACACGATCTTTCGTTCCATTAGCACCACTATATAGAAAATAAATAAAAAATAAAACCAAGCATGCAACATTGATTATTCAACAAATCTTTCCGATTAAGTAGCTATATCATTACTATGATTATGGTACTCGATGTCCCTCTCTCCCCAAACAAAATGGCAATGATAATAGACAACCCACCGAAAGAAAAGGCATCATTAAACAAGGGCTTACGTTTACCACTTTAATGTGGAAAAACGACCCACCACTGTCTTCCTTGTGTGTGGATTAACTACAACTTATGTTATAGAATTGTTGTGCTAGGGTCATAACAAAATGTGTGAATGGAAAGACTTATAAATCTTCTATGATGTGAAGCAAAAAAAAAAAATCCAATTAGGTGAACAAACCTTGGCGTGTGAAATTATTTATGTATTTATGTCAACCACTTAACCTGTAAATATAAATTAGTTTCTTCAGATCATTAAATTAATCCTGAGTTGAGTTAGTTCTTGTTGCAACTGAAGTGCGGGAGTTGGCAATTAATGCAAGTGATAATGTGTTTGAATAGACTTTTACTTTTTACCATTTACATAATGCAAATCATGCTACGGATGGATGTTGACTTTTTCTTAACTCACAACACATGAAATATTTTCAATAGCACGAGTTTTGATAGGTAAATTCATATATGATATTTTCATAATATTTGATGGAAAAGTGAGGAGTTGTTGGAGCATAAATGACATGGAAAAAAGAGAGGAAAGGCGGTCTAAGATGGCATGACTATTAGGATTCGCCGCACAATCACAAAGAAAATGGAGAGTAAAAGTGGGAAAGAGAATTTGATATGCAAGATTTTATCTTAATTCATCCTTAAACTAGGGATACGCTTAGTTGATGATTGTACCATAATTAACACCTTGTATCTCTGTTACATCCTCAATTTATAAGAGAAAGAGAATATAAATTTATATTTATATTCGGTAGTTATTTATTGACCCAAGCCCAAAACACCAATAAAATATGGGCAAAACTATCCAAAAAATATGGACTTTTGTGCCATCCTGTTGTTTGAGAGTACAAAGCACACCCAACAACAATATAACCCCAATGACGTCGGTTGATGAACTGTTAACTAATTGCATGAAACTTTTTTTTTAGTTAGTCCTATTCTAGTCTTATTCTAATTCTCGTTTTTAGACTTTTGCTTTATCTCCTTATAAGGTGTGGCTCATTTTCAGACTTTTACCTTACTTTCTTGTAAGACGTGAGAGTTACACATGAATTTAAATTATCTGCACTCCAACCCTCCAAGAAAGTGGGATTCAAACTCTTCACTTCTCCTTCCCATATAAGAATGATGATCACTACAGCAAACCCCAGTAGTTATTATATGGAACGTGACAAACTGATGTTACTTCATGAAATGAATTCCATTAATAGGTAGTTATGAGTTTGGAGTACTTATGAAAGCGTCATCATTGAGGCCGTGCTGATTTCAACAGCAATGGTGTTAAAGGTAACCTGCGATTTCTCTATCTTTTTAGGTAACGCTAGTGAATAAACCAAAGTGTGGGTAGCCCTGTTGAGAAGATCTTGCGAGAGATTCGAATTCGGCATGCTTGTTCTCTGCATGGTCCCCTTCTTTTCATCATTAAAAATCATTCTTATGTACATGTTGTCTAGGGTATGGCTAGAAGCTGTAGGTCAGTACTTGCACCAATATATATATATATAAAGCAAATGAAATCTTGTACTACGATGATGGGGAGCAATGGTCTAGGGTATTCCAAACCGACCCTAAATCAGCCCAACTAGATTGGTCTTCGTCCAATTCCTAGGATGGTCCAGGGTACTCCAAACTGACCCTAAACCAGCCCAACTAGATCAGTCTTCGTCCAATTCCTAGGAAGATTAGGCTGGTCCTTGATCTTGAGACTCCTACACAGTAGATTGTGCAAATTGGTCTAATCCTATATATATTATATATTACATATATATCATCTATGTGTATACTATATAATATATTATATATTTTCTAATCTTTCCTATATTATTTTAGAGTAGCGAAAAGGTTGATAGTAGTACTGAACTACTCTTCCAACTCTAAAAAAATATAAGAAAAATAGTGAAAACATTTCAAGCTAGCCACATGTGATACCACTATCAACCTCTTCACAACTCTGGATTATAAATTCTTGTGAATTTCAAATCTAAAATCACACTTTTTATCCTAATTTCATTCACCTTTAGTTACTCAATTGAATGTTCTAGAGCAATTAAAATGTCAATGTCTATACCACTAGAAGCAATCCATTTTCTTAATGATTTTGAGGAGATTCTATTTTCGATACGTCTGAAGTGGAAAAGTTTGTATCACTTGCTACATTGGCAATTTGACACTTGTATGTGTGGCATTTACTTAAAGTATAATATTTTTGAAATGCAAAACCATTCATTAACATGATGTTATGATATACTTTTTAATCGACAATTTGTATTCAACAAAGAAAAGAAATAACTATCGTATGATGCATGTGGTAATGAATATAAAACATGATGAAAATTTGGCCTACCCCACTCTTCTAGCTCCAACAAATACAACAAGATCGGAATCCACTAATCCTTGGAATTTTATAACTTGTAGAGAATCTGCTTCTACAAGAAGTTTCGGTAAAAATCTCTCACAATACTATAATTCACTCTCTTTTCAAATTACAAGTATTCAATTTTCAATAGAGATTTAGAATAAGAAAACACTCAGATTTTGCTGAAAGGAAAGCTAGAGAGGTTGATGCGACAGAGAGAGAATGAGAGTTCTTGATTTCCGCCAGTCTCACAACTTGCTTTGATTTGCTTAAATAGACCTCCAATATTTGGTAAGTGTCCATTGGAAGCCATCTCAGTCAAAGGAGCCATTGATCGTCAGACCTGCTTTCACAGAAATAAGGCAATAGCGAAACTGTTCTGGTATTCTCCATCTTCCTTCTTGTGGATTCCAGGACTTATAAACAGCCGCGAGACACCAATTTGAATTCAAAATCAAATTAATAAAGAGTATTGGTATTCTTTTCCAGGAATGCAGAGGCTCGTAGGTCGATCATCCACACCATCTATGGCAACGACTACTTCTGCAAACGTCCTTCCAAAGTTTTCATGGCTTCTCGCTGAATCGTCTGTTCACATTTTAGACATTCATCCTTTCTAGCACATTGACGTCCTTATGTTCTACAGGTTGGTTACCTTTTATTGGTGGATCCGACCTTCGACTCTTGGGCTTGTTCATAATCTTCAAGGGTCTTTCCAGCCTCAAACACGTTCTTGTCAAATATCTTTGTTCTACATCTATAGAAGCGGACCCTTTCCATGCTTTCAGACATCCTGCTTTTGACTCTATTTGTATATTGGCTTATGTATATAAAAGCTTGTTCTACACATTCAAATTCACACATTATTGGCATTCAATAATTTTGTCATCTTCAATACATTGTAGGAGATTTTCCCAACATCACAAGACCAAAAAAAAAAAAACTGACCAGCACATCCAAAAAAATGAAATTGCATCATTTATTAAAATGACCAATCAAGAATAAAAAATCATCAAGTACGAATGATTACACGCTAACAAGATCTGAGGTAAAATGTAACTCACGCTCCTATGGATAACTAGCTCTTCCCTCTCCACCGTGGGTGCCAATTGTAGGCTCATTGGCTCAATTCTCGAAAAAGTAACAAAAATGTCTTAAATCTATTGTATCGTTACCAATTACGTTCTAAATCTTGGAATTGGATAAATTTAGTTTTAAACCATTTCACATTGGTATAATTGAGTCAATCCGGCCACTTTAGGCCAGGAATTGTTGACATGGACTCTGGCTGTCTTATGTGACAAGGCTGGAGCTAACATAGGCATTTTTTTTGGTAACTTTTTTGGATTTTCTTTCTTTTTTCCTTTCTTTTTCTTTCATGGCTTGTTCCAGTGGCTACCACTTTAGGTGACCTCTTTCTTCCACGATTGACCGGCTTGTATTTAATTAACTTGTCGGAACTGAGGAGTTTCTATAGGAATAGTCATACTTTAACATGGTCACTGTTGGAGACATTGCAAGTGGAACACTGCGGCAAAATAAGGTTATTCTCATATTTATGTGAAATCCAAAGCTGCCAAGGTACTACTACAAGTGAGAACCAACCTGCGCTCTTCTCTATTGAAAATGTACGATCTTTGATGCTAGCTCTTTACCTTTGTCTACATTGGTTCATGTGCATATCTCTCAGTGCTTGTTATATGAAAGTGGAAATTTCCTTATTAATACTCACACTCGTGAATTGCTAAAAAATTCGAAGATTGGCTGAAGTTAATCATTTCCAGCTCTTGTTCTTGGGAATACTCTCTAGTGATCCCAGTTGTTTATCTTGGAAACAAAAAACATTTTATTGGATCAATTTGCATGGACAGTCATGGCTCTCATGACCTGCTCACGTCTTACCTAGTCCATTATGTTAGGGGCATGTCTAAATGGCTAGCAGTTATCTGTTCAAATTGCTAGCATTTCTGTGGTTCTAATTATGCAACAAGGTTCCATGCTAGTACATGGTGAATATGATTGTTAACCCTTAAGTGCTGCGTGTGACTCGTTTAGCTGATCATGGGTTAGTAACTTATCAACAGGTTTTGACAAGTACTAATATTTATTTATACTTTAAAAATTACAACTATTTTATCAATCTACCAACATTTGCTTGAAACAAGGTAAAAATAGAAGTTTTGTTTTAAAGTTTTTTCTACGAACTTATTAAATTTCATATGCGTTTATTTTGCCCTTTGGATTTAATTAGTTGACGATTGAAATAGCTCTAGTATCAATGTTTTGGTTGAGTAATAACTTTCTTTATCAAATCCACATGACATATTTTGATTAAAATCAGGCACATCATTTACAACAAACCCTTTCATATAACCCTTTTTTGATGGTCGTCGATGATTGCTCATCTCGGCTCCCGAAAGTTTTTTCTTTATCTTTTTCATTTTAAAGATAGAACGGGCTAAAAGCCAACTCGTTTATTTTTTCCATTTTTCCCTAAATGGAATGACATTTTAGTCATTGGGCTGTGGCTGTGCCAATGGCTATGATATGGACTTTTGGTGGCCTAATTAACCGGAATCCCACAGGTTGTTCCACACTTGTGTACGCTTGTATTAGTGAGAAAGGATGTTGTGATGATGCCGCATGACATCTTTGGCAACCTCACGCATTTGGCTTTGTCATGCGACCATGATGAAATGTCGCTTTTCCCTCCGACTTCCATCGCCAAAGATTCCCCAATCTAGAAATGCTTACTGTGTATTGTAGTTCCTCCAAGGAGATATTTGCAGAAGATGCGTTTGGAGAATTAAATGACATGGAAAACCCTCTCAAGGCACTTGCTAATCTGAAGGAACTTGGTCTGGTGAAGCTGTGCAACTTGAGGCGAGTTTGGAAAGATGGCTCCTTAATGGCCGAAATCCTTAAACAGATTGAAACTCTCCATGTTTCGGAGCGTCAGGGTTTATCAATCATATCCCCATCTCCAACTTCATTTTGGAGCTTGACAAGATTAGAGGTATCGGATTGCAATGGTTTACTTCATATGGGGACTTGCTCCGGAGTTCAAAGTCTAGTGCACCTTGTTGAGCTAGAGCTACCAATTGTGGTGCAATGGAAGACGTGGTAACAGATGATGGAAATGGAGTGGAGCGGATCTCTTTCCCCATGCTAGTAGAGCTGAAACTTGCTAGTATCTTGAGTGCTTGTCCCCCACGAGTTGCACCTTCAATTTCCCATCATTGGAGAGTGTTGTTGTGAAGCAGTGTCCCAAAATGAATATGTTCTACGTGGGTGCATTGATGGCACCAAAACCATTTCAATGCCCCAAGATGATAATGAGAATACTGAAGAGCTATGTGAGGGATTTCAAGACCACCATTCAAATCTCATTGACATGAAATGATGCGCACCCAATTCAGTTAACTCAAGTAAGCTATTTTTCAAAGGACAAATGTTATTGTAGAAATTGTTCTTGAATTGAAAGAGTTATCCTTAGCCTAATCAAACCCCAAATTCCTCATATAAATAAATGGATAATGACACTAAGAATTCTAAAACTTGTGTCCATTTGTCGTTTTAATTTTAGCACTTCTTTTCCGTGCATTTAAATCCTAAAATTTGTAGTTTTCCAGCCACATTAGCCCTTCTGTTAGCACTATCATCTTTTAATGAAAAGAAAGGTTCGATTTGGCGGTATTCATTGATTTTTTTCCGTGCATATGTCCAACGAAACCCGTTAAAACCTAAATGCATTTGTTTTAATCGAAAAATAAAGAATAAATGGAAAATTGACATTAATATTTACTTTCCCAATCATTTTGGTTTTTTTTCTTTTTCAATTTTAGTATCTTTTTATACTTTCACAATTTTTCCTGATGGGGTGCCACGTTACATTTGTTGCCCATATCTTGACATTAATATTTGATTTTACCACATCCTTGGTACTACTGTCAGCCTTTTCCCCTAATCTAAATATTGAAAATATCGGATATCAATAATTTCTCTCTATTCGTGAATTTATAAGTTAAAATTACACTTCCATTCTTAACCTTCATTGTCAAAAGTCCAATTTCATTCGCCTTTAGTCCATCCTGGGTGCAAATTCAGGTTTTACACACGAAATAAGGAGGATGTATCATGTCTTGAACAGGGAACAACAGGAGGAAAATACTAGTCAGGAATTAGACCTCTTTGATCAGATCATGCCACTTCACTGAAATTGTTGTTTATTTATCAAAAGTTCTCGAACCATTACGAGACGGGGGTCACAATGTATGTCAAGAACATTGAGTCGGAGTCTCGCCGAGTATCATAATTTTTCTTTTTGTCGGAAAGGGGGAGAGGAAAATGCAGTTAGAACTGGGGAGATACAGATTGATGGAGTTCAACTTGCAAATTGTGAAAATGAATGATTGGACTGGTATCGGCATTGGCGATGAGATTGACTCCAGGAAGAAGAGAGAGATCTCATGTTTGAAGCTTCTTGGTTTTTCTCAAACAAATACCTGACCAAAAATCAAATTCGAGAAAAAGGCCATGCCTAGACGAGCAATAAGGCTTATTCAGTTATCGTAGCTGATCTCTGTTATTCCTTTTCAAAAGTTCAGAGAGCACACGATCATATACGTCTATTGGTCAAATATCGGCTTTACATTGCCTTGACTCGTCGTTGAGCTCTAGACACAACATTCTCGACTCAATGTGGTGTTTCACTCGTATCGGCTAGGGCGTCGACAGGATCGAAAAGTCACAAGTACCAGAAATAATGATTGGAAAAACGAAAGAAAAGGGTACTATTCAAGATAAGCCACATTGGACACAGCTCAGAGGGAAAAGAATCTGCACTTCAACTTTGAAATTTCTTAGACAATGCAAATATAAACCACAAAGTGACAATAGTCATGCCATGACAACGAGACATTTAGGACCGATAAGTACAGTAGTAGCCCCCATATACTATAGGGAAATACGAACAAGTAGCTACACAGCATTCCTAAAGAACAACGAAGTTGCAAGGCAGTGCACATATAGATAAAAATGCATCAAGAAGAACTGAGGGTTGGGCTACAGATTAGCCACCCTGCTTAGGCGGACCTGGAGGTGAAGGCTTTGGTATGTATGGCATAAGAGGAGTTCCATGCACGATTGGTCCTGGCTTTATGGAGGTCTTTGAGCTTGGAGCTGGGTCGACAGGATCGTAATCCTCCAGACTCACACTTCCTTCTTCACTAAATTTCAACTCAGATTCGAGACTATTTCCATTGCCCTGCGATTTCACAGAAAGAATTAATCAAGGAATGATAGAAGCCTGAGATACTGGGTTTTAGAAAGAGATTGCCTTGAAAACTTGCAATGCCATTGGAGAAACTTCTGGTGTCCAAATTAATCTGATTAAGCAATATGACTCAAAAAATTGTGATCGTCTTAGATGTGGAGGCACAAACCTTGAGCTTCCTGCCTGCAATTGTGTTGACAATCAAATCAACTTGGTGGGTGGATGCAACATCTGAAATGACATTTGAGCAGGAAGAGGTAATCAGCATGGGAAGATTTTGCTCATGTTAAATCAAATTACAGATGATTTAACCTTAAGAATGTATTTGACAACTTGTCCATTTCAGCAACATAAATGACTTTTAAAGTAGGTCCCCTGCTTAAGGATTATAAATTAAACAGCTTAAGCGATTTTGATGTTCAAATTGGTATCCTAGTGGCTAACACATTGAAGATGTAAAACATTTATTATGTCAGCATGACTGGCCAAGATTTAAAAAATATGGAGCAGGAAATTTTGCTGAACTGAGAAGAATTATGAGTCACTGTAGAATCCACTAATGATATCATGACATGGAAGAGAATGTAAACATAGCATTGGCTGCTCTTGCATCCTCAGGAAAAGATTGACTAAAAAAGAAAAAACTCAAACCCGAAGTATGTCACTTCAATATCAGAAGAGACAAGTACAAGCTATTGCTGCAATTCTATGCACACTCGGGCAATATGACATTCTCTAGCTTCATCAAACTACCAATTCAACATGACTTGATTTGGAATGCCGCACTGAAGTAGGCCAAAGTCACAAGATAATCCATGCCCAACACAACTCATACTTTTCATGTATAATTTCTTCAAGCAATGTCAATCTGTAAGATAATCCATACCAGACCCAGAGCAGCAAGTTACTCCAGAATTGCCGACGAAGTATTTTCACTACTAGACATAATGAGGCAGTATATTGAGGTGTCGACTTTCTTAGCCCCGGCAATTTGGCTTCCTAATGTGATCACAGCAACTGATTCCACATCAGCCAGGAATGTTCAACTGCCTAATCAAACCGAACCACAATGATATACAGGGCGACAGACAATTTTAGTTTACTATCGCTCTCAATTTTCCTGAATTGATAAACCAAAGATATATCTTCTTTTCATGTGTTATAAATTAAACACGAGTTTTATTTTCATTTATTAAATTTTCTCTCCATGTTTCTAAAAGTCCATGATAAAACGACTCGCCATAGCGTTGTCCACCGGGTTTAAGCAGAACCAATCCAAGGCATACAGAACTATGTGAATTTGGTTGAATTTCTACCTTCTAGATGTGATTTAACTCAGATTTCTTTCTCTCTTTCCGACAAGATTTAACTTAGACCGACACCATGTAACAGTATTCTGACTCTGATCTTCTACACTTCAAACAAACCAGGAACTTCTCCAACACCAACAGGCGATAACAAACCGATCCAACCAACACACATCCATCATGCCCCGTAAGAACAAATTATTGACTTGAGGCTGGGCATACAACACGAGCAATATAAAAGGCAAGACAAGAAGATCAAACAAATCCAATGTCTGACACAATTCACATATCATCGAAACACTACCACGTGAAACAAAACTGATACGATGTGAGAGCACTTGCCAGAAGCGGCGGAGCCAGTCACGGAGTCCGCGAAGCCGAAGAGCGACACGGAAGTTGCTCCAACCATGCAGAGCACAGCAAGCAGCGCCAAAACCTTCATGATTCCAGCGCATGCAAACCCGGCAAAATCGCTCAATGCCAAGGAACCCCAGATGAGATTTTTTTCCTCAGAACAATGCTGCTTTTATCTTCAAGATGGCGCCCTCCTATTCAAGGCAATCTAAAAAGCGAACTCAAGAATGAGGATCCCAGCTCATGGAACTGAATTCTTTTTCCTTTCGGTGCTGTGGGAATTTCGTGCTGGAACGAAAGTAGACCAGGAATGGCAAAGCAGTGCAACTACGCGTCCTTGCGTCACCCCCGGATTTAGAGAGAAGACGCACCAAAAAGTCAGCCAGAAAACCTGGCACGTAAAATAAGAAGCGAGCAATGAATGCCCATATCCCACCTCACTAAAAATAAGCACTGCCCTGTCGTGCTTCTCTCTCTCTCTCTCTCCTGAAAGACTTGAAACTTCTTCGAAAATGCGTGGCGGAGCGAAAAACTGAAAGAAGAAGAAGAAGAAGAGCGCTTCAATGTCTTCCACAGAGAGAGAGAGAGAGAGAGAGAGAGAGAGAGAGAGAGAGCATTGAATTTGCTTGCAGGAGGGGTGGAGGAGTGACATTAATGATGGTGGGAAGCGGGATGTCGGGCACGTCTCTCTGTCTCTCTCTGGAGTTGCCGTGACAGACCGGGGAGATGGAAAACCGTGAACGCTTTCGCTCCTTTCGGGTCGACCGACAATAATTTTCGTTTATGTTTTGGTAAAAACAGAAGGAAAACAACGATTAATCTAAATTACATTTAAATTATTAAAATGAAACGAAGTTAACAACATCGGGGGTGTAGCTCATATGGTAGAGCGCTCGCTTCGCATGCGAGAGGCACGGGGTTCGATTCCCCGCACCTCCACCTTTTTATCTCTTTTTCTCTCTCCGATTGATGAGCTATGCAGCTCTTATGTTTTTTTTACCCCCCTTTTTTACGAGGTTGCTTTGTTATTTTACCCATATTATATATGCTTTTGTTTAAGCGAGATACATTATCATCATACTAGGTCGAGTCATTGTAGTTAGACAAGTGGGGCGCGTGTAGGAGTGAGGCAACCGGCTATGCTAGGTGTTCGAATTCCCAAAAAAGCCGTCTTATGGAAAATGAGAGGTAAGAAGTTCGAATTTTCACTTTCTTAGGGGACTAAGATGGGAAGATTTAGATTCAAAATACGAGATTCAACCCATGATAAAAGTCTAAAAATAAATCAAAATTAGAGTAAGACAAACAATGAAAAAAGAAAACCATCTTCAATACTCTATTGACTAGTATGTCACGTCGACTCTAATGGCATTGTACATATTGAGTAAGGCCTGTTTGTCACTATCTAAGGTGGACAAAATGGGAAAACGCAAAGCTCCACTCTTCCACCATTTCAGAATTTCAATATACTTAGATTAGATAATTGCCAAGTTCATTTCCACCTCATTGGTAGAGATACGATGAAAAGCAAGTAACAAGAGAAGAGGTCATTGCTTGACGAATATATCTTCAATACTCTATTGACTAGTATATCACATCGACTCTAATGGTATTATATATATTGAGTAAAGCCTGTTTGTCACTATCTAAGGTGGACAAAATGGGAAAACGCAAAGCTCCACTCTTCCACCATTTCATAATTTTAGCATTTTCTTTGTCGACTCTTTCAATATACTTAGATTAGATAATTGCCAAGTTCGTCTCCACCTCATTGGTAGAGATATGATGAAAAGAAAGTAACAAAAGAAGAGGGTCATTGCTCGATGAATGTATCTTCAATACTCTATTGATTAGTATGTCACGTCGACTCTACTGACATTGTACATATTGAGTAAGGCCTGTTTGTCACTATCTAAAGGTGGACAAAATGGGAAAACACAAAGCTCCACTCTTCCACCATTTCCGAATTTTAGCATTTTCTTTGTCAACTCTTTCAATATACTTAAATTAGATAATTGCCAAGTTTGTCCACCTCATTGGTAGAGATACGATGAAAAGCAAGTAACAGTTTCAATATACTTAAATTAGATAATTGCCAAGTTCGTCCACCTCATTGGTAGAGATACGATGAAAAGCAAGTAACAGGAGAAGAGGGTCATTGCGTGATCGACGAATGCCACGCGATGATGAACATAATCAAACAATTCGACGTCTTTCTGCCGTTCAACTCCGTTGTCGCAAATCAAAATCAAGAGCGGACATTTATCGACGCACTGAGCTTTCGAATCACAGGCTATGGCTTTGTCCTCCTTTTTTTTTTTTTTTTTTTTTTATGTGTAGCATATGCCACGGCTTTTTTTTTCATTTTTTTTTTCCCTTTTTAACTTCTATAGAGTATGTATTCTCCATTTATGAATTTGGGGTTATCTGAAACATGGTTATCTATACAATGTTGGGTCTCCCCTGAGCTTCTTCCTCCCAACATCCAGCGTTCCATCCTCATATCTGACTTCAAAAATTCCTAACGTGGCAAGGCAAGCAACTAAACGATGGCTGAAACCCTGCGGATCAAGCCACGTCCTCCCAAACTCTAGCAGCCATACCACGATAGAGAGGCGCGAAGACAACACAGAAGAGGAAAGACAGTAGAAATCCAATCTGAAAGAGACCCATCCCATTACAGCTCTTCCTCTGATAAAAATCCATCCACATAGACATAAACCGTTTCAATGGATGGCGTATCTTGGATCCAAGATCTCCATCAAGCATGGGCTCTTGGTCAACACTATGTATTGCGCATGCAGACGATTCGATTTGAAATCGCAGAATCTGCATCAATGTCTGGAACCAGCATGACCCGATTCTCTATCATAATGTTAGCAACTACCATTGAGACAGAATGGTAATCCAAGCCCTTATCATCACAGACCAAATTCCAAAATAAAAATGCAGACACATGTTTTGAAGAACATTTATTGATCTACCAATTAAACTCTAAGACAAATCTTGCGGTTAAGATGAAAATAACACCTGCGTCTGACCCTGACTGACCATACTGGACACATATGAAGAGTGGAGGTGGGGGTGGAGGCAGAAGAAAATCACACATAGGGTGGATCATCAGTTGCAGACAAATTACTGGCATAACCAAGTCAATAATATTAAATTTCTTCAGAGGTACTCATGCTCATTTTGTTTTTTCTAATTAAGAGGTCAAATAAACCATGTTGATGTACCCCTAGTGTAAACCAGGAGTAAACATCGCCCAAAAGGGGATAGCCAAACCAAAAATATCCAAAATAATTCTCAGTAACACCTAACTTGGAGCATGAAATCAAAAGAAGAGTTCGCAATTACACATCTAGACAAAACTTTAAGCATAACCTCCTCCAATTGTTGTTGACACGACTCCCCCTTCAATCAGCGGTACTGCAAGAAACAAATCATGACAATAAGACTTCTCTCCACAAGAAAAAAAACAGCAAAGGTAGAAACTCTAAAATTTTTCTCAAACAATAATTAAGAAAGTAGATTTTCTTTCATAGATTTTGGCCACGTAAACCATTTGGAAATAAAGGACTTTGATAAAGACCATAATTATCTATCAGACCATATTTCCCTTCTAATCATAAGTTACCCTTTTATAACAATACCGATAAAAGAAACCAATGAGACAAAGAAAAAAAAAGCATATCATTCACAGCCTATTAAGTAGATAACTTTTTTTCTTCTTGGCAAAGTAGAGGGACTAACATCAGAAACGATTAATAATTTAAGTCATATGACAAAAAGAGGTGAAAGAATCAAAGTTTGGCACTCGCTGAACTAACATCAATCAGGGGAGTTTAAAAAAAGGTTCACCTTAATGAAGCCAATTTCCTTGGCGTTGCTACGGAAGCACTGCCTACAGCACATCAGTCCATACTTCCGGATCAAACCATGAGGGTTTCCACATACCCGGCTGCCAACAAAACAAAACTGAAAGTTGAGAATAAACCCCTGAAGCCGGCAGTTTTGCCCTTTTCTTTTCTTCCCAGAAAAAAACAATCAGCTCGATAAATAAAGAATCTGAAGAAACATCGTAGAGTAGAGCCTCATTGTAAACTCATAGACAGTGTGCACTAATATCAAAGCTACAAAATTCTCCAAGACCGAGGCAATGCGATCCGTAAATTCGACACTGCCCTTAGCCTGATCATTCCGCACACTAAAATGCTCCACCTCCTACACCGTAAGCTTGGAGATCTTTTCTCAGAGGAGGCAGCCCATATCAAGAATTCACAGGGCCCGTCTTGCCGGGTTCCTTCGAGAGAATGCCGCCGCCACTCGCCCCTAGGCATTCTCTACCGACCAGCATGGGTTCACAAGCACATAGACTGAAATCTTAGCAGTGTCTAAACAAAAACAAACCCAAGTATCTCATAGACAAATCCCAAAAGAGCACGACAACAGTAGGAGCTATTACATCAACCGGCCATCATGCCAGCGTCGTAATCAATCAGCTGAGATCACCCAAAGCGAGTACAACGACAAGCAGTCGAAACGGCAAGAACCGACCGCATTGTCGCCAAGTTCGAAGCTTTATGATCGATTTGACCAAGCGCCAAGCGCGAATTTACAGAAGAACGCGAAAGATCGATGGAAGGTTGAAGGGAAGTGCGTTTACCAAGCACGAGAACCGGGGCCGTAGCTCTTGGGATGAGAGTTCCACACGTTCGAGTGACCCATCTTCTCTCTTCCTCCGGCCGGAAAAACCTTGATGTCGCCGCCGCGCGGTGGTTGGATTACTTCCTCTGTCGTCAAGTAAAGATGAGGAAAACCCTAGAAGCTATTTTATATGCTCCCACGTCACCAAAACGCTGCGTTTTAGATTGGCATGCGTCCCAGATCAAATACGAAGAGGTAGTAGAGTTAGTGCTACCGTCGGATCACATAGATGAGGATTGATATCTGACGGTGCTAGATCAACTCGATCTCATCCGTTGAATGAATGTGATGATTTGTACCGTAAGATTGAGATGGAGATCAACCGCTGTAATAAGAGAATCTCACGTATAAATCAGGGTCTTCCCTTCATCGAAAACTTTAATAATCCCTATCAAAACTACTATCTAAACACTTTCTTTCTTCACGACTATCTCACTCATTAATATAAGTCTCAAGGGATGCACATGTCTCGAGGGATGCATGTATTATTTGGTGTTTACAGATTATTTCATAGTCAAAAATTTGTCGGCTTGTGCTCGTGACGCATGAAGTTTCATTAGAAGGCGATTTGCTCAACTCCCATAAAGAGGCAATATCTATTTGGAAAAATCATCAATGCTAAACTTGTGCTTTGCAATTAATGTAAAACGTCTCGAGGGAAAATATGTATTATTTGGTGTTTACTTTTATTTTTATTTCATAGTCAAAAATTTGTTGGCTTGTGCTCGTGACACATGAAATCATTTCAAATACCATTCAAACGGCGATTTGCTCAACTCCCATAAAGAGGCAATATCCATTTGGAAAAATCATCAATGTACAATAAGGCTATGTTTGATAGCTGTTTAGAATATAATCAGAAAATAAAATCCTACCCTAGATAAAGACGGACTATAAAGTAACATTCAAGGAGAACTGTGTTTATCCACAATCATCTGCCTCTCCTATGAGCCCAAGCACAAGAACCGAGATCAGGGCGAGAGTTGGCACAGAATTAAGGAAGTAAAAAAATGTTACAAGTGTGACCTTGAATTTGAGTGGAAAAACAGTAATTTTCGTATCAACACTTCATTTGCGCTTTAACGGAAAATAAATTTATCATAAATATATCAGTTCATGATTTTTTGTGATAAAAAAATTAATTTGAAATAAATTCATTGCAAATGTATCAATTTAAGATTTTTAATGATATTAACCCTAAAACAAATTTTCATGAAAAATATTTACTTTTATTAAGAAGTTTTTGTTTTGGGAAAAACTTTATGATAAAAAAAATACTCTCCAAGAAAATATTTCAAGTTAGAGAATTAATTTCAATAAATTGTAGCGCATATAACTGACCAAAATAAATAAATTATAGTACATATATTTTCGTTGACTGACCATTCTCAACAAACTAAATTCATAAAAGTCCAAACTTAATTTGCAATTTCCCAAAGAGCATTTAAGTCTTTCCTAAAACAAATACGTCTGCAACAATCCAAACAACATCAATGGAATTTCATTGAACCTGATCTGATTCCAATTATCCATCGGAATCAAATCAGAATTATCTAGGGAGGTTCAGAGCTACTGAGTTTCATGCAATCAAGCATGCAAAACGCCAAAGCTGCCACACTGCCTCAGAAATTAAAAATCAGGAGCGTCGCTCAAATGACTAAAAACTTGGCTTCAACCAAGTAATGTTTATCTGGCAAAATATTACAGCAATATATGTGTGCGCACTAGTGCGCGTGTTAATCAAGGAGACGAGTTTCAAGAGACATTGCTAGGTGATTGACCATCTCTGGCGAAAGAGTAATCAATACACCAAACCCCTAGTTGAGGCCAAACGAAAAATTAAATATTAAGGAGTACAACAACTTCTAGTTGCTGAACTGTTCGTTGCTGAACTGTTCTGTGCTACTTTTGCACATAGCTTCATTATGCTCTTCTCGATCAGTCCAGAGGAAACCAAGCTCCATGTTGCTCACATCACTAGAGACCAAGGTTAGCAAAGACCACAGAACCAATACATACTTGATTATTGATGTTAACAATGATACAACAGCTGTTGAAATTTGACAAGGTTGGATGCTGAAACTTAGCGAAATTTTCTTTCTAAGTTGATAAAAGTATATAGTTTGAAAAAAATGATGTATCGTGACTAAATGAATCTTACACCCCAACTATTCATGGGGATTGTTTGGGCTGTCAACAAGGATTGAACTTGGGGCAATCCAATTGTCTCCTTTCTTCACTTTCCCTATTTGGAGACAAACAATGTATACAGTTGGAGTTCGCAAATCCCATCTTCAGTCAGAACTCGCTTTTTTCAAGCTTGCCATGTATGTTAAATAAATGCTCCACATGTATGAACAAGAACTGTTCACTAATGGCTGCCAACAATATGAAAAGAAGTGTTAGTAGCTCACTCTCCCCACAGCCATTGCCATGATCAGAACACAAGAGTGAGAAGAATCCACATGTTATTTCACGTGGGACAAAGAAAATAGACTGATTATTTATAAAAAAAAAGTAACTTTTCCTAACAATCCAGTCAAGTCCAATGAAAATTATAATGAGTACCCATTGAGTGACATTAGTTGAAGTAGTTTAGTTTCCTTGTATGTCAGCAATGTAAACTTCTGGCATGCTTAAAGCAATCAAACATACCTGTAAATGCACAGGGATGAACTTGAATGTGACAAAATCACAAATAGGCCAAAACAAAATGCCATTTCTCATGGTTGGCAGTAGATCTCGCTTCAATCTGCCAACAATATCACCAGAAGTTTCACCTGCATCAGTCAGAAACTAAATTCACTAATAAAGAAGCATTTCTTGCTTAGGGACATTATCTCACAGGAAATTTGACATCACTTGATAGAGAGGTTTAAACTGATGCTAATCACCCAATGGCTGCAAAGGAAAGGTATTCTGTCGCTCATTTAAGTCACTCAAACTTTCTATTGACATCGTGAAATAGGAAGAAACTAAAGATAACATAAGTCATAGTCTCTAAGCTGCATAACTGGCACTGTATCACATCCCCTCTAAGGTAACACCCTCCAAAAACACTAATACGCAAATCAGTCCCATAAATCTTTTTTCTTTAATGGATTATCCAATTCTAGCATTATTAGTGATAAGTGGTGATCATCAACACCAGCCATTATAGGGATCTTCTCAAAGAGCTATTGATTAGTAGTCTTGGGATATCAGGGCAGAAGTTAACGATTCTTGACCATGCCCATCAGCCAAATAGAGCAGAATGTCCAAAGTGCATTGAGACTACATCAAGATCCATCAGCCTATTAAGACTTGCATTTTTGTCGAAGAGCCAGCATCAACATTATAATCTATTGTACACGAGTGGTTTAGCCTGTTTTTCCTATGAGGAATAGAGGAATACTATGCGACAACAGAGAATCTGACTCAGGGGTATGTTAAGATAGGATACTGCATCCATTTGAAAACTTGGAAAGCTAAACTTTTGAAAAACAAACCAGCAATAAGTCCCTCAATCATCCAAAAGAGGCATATAAAATGTGAAAGGAATGAGGAACAGGCTTTGCGGCGAGTCAACTATCCAACCAACCAGTTTGCTTTACCTTGGAAAAGAGAACACCAAAGAACCATCTCTCACCTTCACAAAGATACCTATAAGTATTTTGTTATGTTGGATTTAGTAAAATTTCTTGGCTCAGAAGAGAAAACCATTTGTCAACAGTTTGCAAAACGATAATCACTCACAGGAACAAAATAACGCAAAAATTGCCACTACAGTTTAGGTACGTGAAAGACCAAGGGCTTGTGAGATGAAAAAAGATCGCCAGAGCATCTCATCACCTTGTAGACCTGCATTGTAGGAGAAGAAGACCGTGGTCATGCAAGGTCCATATATCACCTGCCCCATAAATATTTTCTTGAGAATGGTGACGGCATCTCGCTTCGGGAGAACTCTCGACACGGAGTTGAACCACATGTGCTGGCTAGGCCCCAAGATAATCAATCCATAGGCAGTCATACGCAGCGTTCTTATCAGGTCCAAAGAACCCGAAGGCGGCAAAGTAATCATCTTAAAGAATTCAATAAACAGTTGTCAGCAAAAATCACATCAGCCCAAGTAATCAGAATAGAGAAGATGGGTAACACGGAAAGTCAACATTCCATAATCTAAATTGACAAATCTATGCTAACGTTTTGAGCGGATGCTATCCCAAGCCCTGCCAAATGAGTCATTCACCTTAAAGTAATCTCTTACCAGACACTAGCTAGAAATAGAAAGCAAGATTAACTTCAACGCTCCCAAAAGAATTCAAACCCTCCGGACCATAAAAGCTAGGATCTTTTTGTGCGGAAAATGCGCCCAAAGTCGCAACCGACGCTGTTCCAGCACTTACCTGGGAAGTCAGATCCGCGGCGGCGTAGATGAGCGAGGAAGTGACGCACTTGGTGACGAGAGGCCGAGCCTCAAGCGAGCCCAAGTACCAGGCAAGGAAGCCGTTCTCCGTCGGCCGACGATGAGAAACGGGCGGAGAGAGAGAGGGCTCGAAGGAAGGGGTCGAGCTCTTGGCGCCTCCGCGGATGCCGGCTCCGTTCCGCGAGGTGGCGTACGCTCTGCGCCGCTGCGAATTCGCGAGCGACGGAGCATCGAAGAAGACGGCGAGGTCAGCACGCGAGACCGAGAGCTCCGTCGAGCGCCGGCGGAGCTGCTGCAGCACGGAGCTCGCCGCCATTTTCTTCTTTCCCCTCAAAGTCTGGAGAGAGGTTGACTCCCGGTAGGTGGGCACGCTCGCGTTTATGCAGGCGTTCGGCGGCAGGACCGGAATCGAACCGGATCCAGACCGGGCCGGTTTTTGAATCTTGGGGCAAGCTAGGATTCGTTAGGCGACCAAGCTAAAGTTCATGTTGAACTTGGTGCCCCCCTCTTCACACGGGCAGTTTCTTATCCGTGAGGGCTATCTATAGTAATCTCTTAGTAGAGTATCTAGTCAAATTGTGTTTTTTATTTTAACGTATCGATATTTATACATCTTACACTTCTTTTAGTAAAAGTTGATATTTTTCTTTCCCAACAATTAGGGAATACGGAGAATGGTAAGTGGGGTCTCTTATCTCGGTGTAGAACTCCCGCTTGTTGTCTCCTTAGGCCTTTTAAGGATCCCCTCGTGTATATGCAAGAGTTCGGTGAAAGGACCGGACTCGAACCGGATCCAAACCGGACCGGGTTCGGGCCAAAGCCTTTTTCGAGCCCGGTTGGACCGAAGCCATCTGAGGCATTCATCGGGCCTTTTTTAAGCCCCCTTCTCCTTCCCTCTCCTTTCTCTGTGTCTCCGTCTGTCTGTCTCGGTCGCTCTCTTGCTCTCGCCAATCTTCGGCAGTTGCGTTTTCATGGCGGAGCTCTTCTCTCGTCGCGTACCCCGTTGTCTCTCTGCCTCTCTCTGAAGCTAGGGTTTCTTCGAAGCGCCGGCGCCGTTCGCTCGGACGGCAATGCCCTCGAATCAAGAATAGACGGTGCTCTGGGGAGTTTCCGTCGCTCGCGATCGAGGATCACGCGAGCAAATGGAAGAACTGCGCAGTCGAGGCTAGGGTTTCGCCGGTTTTCGTCGCGATCGAATAGCTCGTTCGCGAGACGTCCGCGGACGCAACATGTCATTAAACTGATTCGTGGCGACAGCTTTCTTGGTTTTGCTCGCTTGCGACTGTCTAATAGTCGACCTCGACCTCAAGCATAAAAAGAAACGAGAATTGTGTAGTTTCCTCTGCAGAAGATAGGTGTATTGATTCGGTGGTCATTGCAATCGGGGCAAACGGACTCGTCGAAGCAGTGCTGGACGCTATGGATCCTTCGATAATGAAGCTCCTGGAAGAAGATGAGGTTTTTATTTTTATTTTTTATTTTACCGTATTTATAAAGGAAAGTTCTGCTCCCGCCATGGATTTTGGGTGGGGATTTCTTACATTTGGTTAATTTCGTGTCTACAGGACGAGAGCATGCACTCAGGGGCTGCTGTGGAGGCTTTCCAGGCTGCCCTCAATCGGGATATTGGAGGTGAAACGTCGACTTCTCAACCATCATCATCATCCGATAAAGGTGCTTTCAGCATCAAGTTTTTGCTGTCTAGGAATTAAGAATTTTTCCTGGTAGTTTTGATGTAAACTGTTTGGTTATCAGGACGTTGTTTCACGTCGTGTTAGTGTGATGATGACCAACTTATGCAATGTATCTACTGAAGTTAGCGCAGAGATGATGCATCAAACTTTTTTTCCTGTTACGACACGTTGATAGTATCTAGCCTTGTGTTTCACAATTCTAATTTATCAATTTGTCGGTTCGGAATAGCATGAAGATGTGTCATGTCTTTCAAGTTCACTGTTTGTGTTACGTTATGTTAAGTAATGCTGATGTCATTATAACTAAAATGTTTGGACATAATATGCCTTGTTTGACTTAGCTGGGGCTTTAGATTAATTTTTGAAAATTAAGTTGAGCAACGTCATCGAAGTTTCTAAGTTGATTCCTGAGAACTACTGTTGACCTGTAGTTCTAATAATTGGATCCTTGGTCACAACTAATGAGTTTATGTGGAACCAGAGTCAGGCCTCTCAGATGTTGGGTGTGTGGATAAGATAGAAGCAAGTGATTTTCAGTCTGATGGGCTAATTCTGGTTAATTTCATTTGCGCTGTAGAATAGTGGTGACTTCAAATATTGCATGACTATAGAAATGATGGATTATGGATTACTGAGCATGAGATTGAAGGGAAATTAGGCTTTTGAAGATTCTGGTGGATCCAACCTTGTTTGTCTCAAGCTATGATTTTCCTTCATAAAGAAATTAAAAAGGTGGATAGAATCATTAAATTGCAATTTTAAATTTGGCCTATTTAGTTCAAATTTGTTGGGGATGCGTTAGTTCAAGTATCTGTGAACTTTATCTAGAGCTGATGTGATATAATTATCTACTAGCATGTGAGGATGAGCATGATGAAATGTTCTTTGGTTTCTTTTTCTTATTTGCAAATTTGGATTTCCTTGATGAAGTTATAAACATGCAAAGCCTCTTATATACGGGGAATGAATTTTTGTGGGAGATATTTTCTGTGACAAAGAGGACCAGCAGGTAGGTTTTGATTATTGTTACTAAGAGATTGTTCAGGGGGGTTCCTACCTCTCTGCTTCTCATCCAATCTGTGTCCGGCATCAATAGCCAACTTATAAAAGGCAAAAGTCACACCGCAAGCAAAAGTTGTCCCCCCTTCTGACTCCAGCTTTTGAGATCCAAGACCCAAGAAGGGCATTCAAAATATTTTGTAGATTTCTTTTGATCTAAAAGAAGGATGACAAAAGAACAAAATAAGGCTTTAACCCCTTCTCCAGCAACAGAGGCTAAATCGCAAATGGATGATGAAACCGTTAAATGTCTGAAAGATATGAGAAGCAAATTTGTTGCAGGGATAATATGTTTACAGAGGAAAAAAGTTACTTGAACTTCTTAAGCTTGTTGTGTAGTTTCAGATAATACTTTTAGCCAGTGCTGTGTGAATGCATTGCTTGGCAGTGTGAGCTGAAAAAGGTTTCCTGTAGCAGTTTGCTATTTGAAATGCATGTGAGATGAAACCTTTATTGGCTTGGTATGTGCTCCTTGTTTTGATGTTATATTTGGAAGAATGCATAGCAGAAGTAGAATCTTGGTCAATATGCATATTGGTGAGCAGCTTCAAAAAACCATAAAAAAACTTTGCTCCTAATACCTAGATCAGCTAAATCATTCCCTCCTTTTCTCTCACTTTTTGGCTGCTGATCTTGTATTTCTTGCTTCAAAGGGTCTTACTGTTAAGGAAACTATAATGCTTCAGGTCAATCATATCCGGGATGGCAACCAACTAACCAGGCTGCAAATGCAAATTCTCAAACTCACCAAGAGCAAAAAAATGCAGAACATCAAGAGCAGAATCTGGCACAGATGCAA
Source organism: Corymbia calophylla (assembly GCA_014182845.1). Taxonomy (NCBI): domain Eukaryota; kingdom Viridiplantae; phylum Streptophyta; class Magnoliopsida; order Myrtales; family Myrtaceae; genus Corymbia; species Corymbia calophylla. The sequence goes on along the minus strand of CM024698.1, from coordinate 18,794,376 downwards.
CTGCAGCAAGATGAATCTCTTGCTGATCCCCAACAAAATAACACCTTGGAGGAAGTCAATCACCCTCAGTTGAAGCCGGAACAAGTGCAAGATGGTCAACAACTTGGGCAGGGAGAACAAAATTCTATCCAGATTAAGCAATCTCCTGGGATGCAAGTGTCAGAAAAGAATTCCCTCCCTATGAGTGAGCCAGGTAGAGTGCATGCTCTTGACAGTGAATCTCAGTACTTAAAGTTACAGCAAATGAGCAATCAACAGGCAATGGTCCCCAAGCAAGCACCAAATAGGCTAAACCCTGTTAAACAAGTGCCATTTGCATTGTTGCTCCCAGTGATTCTTCCCCAGCTTGATAAAGACAGAGCCATGCAACTGCAAACCCTCTATTCCAAATTGAAGGTGAGTCCTTGGTAAAGCTCTTTCTGATTCTTACTTTTTGAGGGAAATTTAATGAGGTTTATTAGTTGCTTGTTTGGTCTTACTGCTGTAGAATAATGATATTCCCAAGGAAGGGTTTGTGCGGATCATGAGAGGAATTGTTGGAGACCAGATGCTGAAGTTAGCAGTTAGGAAAATGCAGACACAGGTATGTTTAGCATGATTGATCTCATACACAGGACTATGGATGCCATTTTGTTACTAAGCTCCATAGTCTTTTGGTTGCAGCCTCCCCCACAATTGCATATTCAGGGTTCGACTACAGCTCTACAGCAGCACCCTAGAATACAGCCTGCTAGCGCTACAAAGTTCAGTGATTCATCTCCACCAGGCCAAGTCCAGTCCCCAATGAATAGAAATGGTCCAAAGTCTGGAGAGGTGGAACAGATACCAGAGCCTCGATTAGTGCAGCAGCAGCAGCAGCAGCATTTTCAGAACATGCAAACATTTCCTAAGTATGGAGGTCCTGGTGGTTATCATCCATTCAGTGGGACAAATGTAAACAGTGCTGCTTCATCTGTCAAAACACAAACTAATGATTTACAAATGAAGCAGATTCCAAATCATCAAAGTTTGGGTTCAATTCAGCCAGGAGGGGCAGCTCAGACAATAAGCCTGGTGACTGCACCAAAGTTCGATCGGCAGCATATAAACAATGATGACAAGAGAGGGCAGTCTTCTGCTCTCCCACCATTTGCAAGTAATGTATCACTCCAACAAAATTCAGTTCCTTGGAAATCATCTACTGCTAATGACCAAAGCTCAGGTGTCGCCTCATCATCAGCCTTTGTAAAACATGAACCTATTGATCTTTCCAGCAATCCACAGTTGTCTTCCCTTCCTGGCTTGTCCTCTGTTTCAGCTGGACATCTTGAGAAAAGAGTTCCCAAACAAGAAACCTCAAGGGACAATTCACTTGAGCAGCGGTCCCCAGGAACGGGTTTCTTGGCTCCTACTAATACTGGGACTTTGCGTCAGGGTTCTCTTTCCACAATGCCAGCTCAGGATTCTAATATCCAGGTGGTCTTTTAAATTCTACAATGCTTCTATCTTGCAATTTAATCCAGTTAATTTCTTTAAATGCATTTATTTCCTTCAAATGCGTGTGGGAATGTAAAATCTGGATAGCAACCCCTGGATTAAACAATTAATCACATAGGCAAAGATGTAAAAGAACTGTCCTGAGGGTCTGTTTAAGTTTTGTTTTACTGTTGGGAGGTTTATCTATATGTTTCTTAAATGCCATGGCTAGGAGATGTTTGCTGTTGTGAGGTTTATCTCCATGCTTTAGGTGGTAAAACTATTTGATAGCCATCCCTCTTCATTTGCTTGATTGGAGAGGTGTGAAAATACTCTTTATTACTAGCCAGCAAAACAGCAGCCAATGGACCTCTTACTGGGCTGGGCTTCTATCATGAAGCAAAAAAAGCTAATGAGGTAAAAACTTTGGAAGGATGACTTGTTACAAGAGCATATTTACTATTTGAATACGATCCTTTCACAGGAAAGGAATTCTCTGGGGACACTGTCACTAGGGTTGATAGCTATTGTATTATTAATTGGACATGATGTTGCATCTACAGCTGTGAACATAGAGGAGATGCTTAGTGCACAAACTTCTGCTCTCATATATCCTGTGTAAAATTTTTAGACTGATTGGAATACATTGCATAATTTGCATTTTCCCTCTACTGGAGTAGTGATATTGTAGAAATTTATTTTTGAAGCATTGTTTTGTCATTTGTTTTGCTCTATGTTTTGAAACTGGAATTGGTGGTTCTTTTTGGGATAACAAGCACAAAGGTTCAGTCCTTGATAAAATTAGACAAAGATCTGACAGCCAGTAAGCCTTTTTAAAAGATGTTATTCACATTTAATCTATCAGCTAGGCTCCCGAGCAGCATCCACACCCACTGGGAATAATGTGAGGACACCTTCTAAAAAAACGTCTGTCAGCCAGAAGAAGCCTCTTGAAACACTGGGTTCTTCACCTCCTCCCTCAAGGTGATCTGGCTTCAAATGATTATACCCTTCTTGATTAGTTGAGTATATGAAATTTCACTTTTGATATTAACCTTTGCCCATTTAATGTTGTCTACCAAATCTGTACAGTAAGAAGCAAAAGGTATCTGGGACCTTTGCAGATCAAAGCATTGAACAACTCATTGATGTTACTGCTGTTAGTGGGGTCAATCTCAGGGTACAAATTGACATCACAATTCTTTGTATTTTGTCCTAAACTAATTATTAAATTTTTAGTGATCGGTTTGTTATCCATGAAAAATGTGATCGGAACTAGGAAGAAGAAGAACAGCTGTTTTCTGGGCCTAAGGAAGACAGTCGAGTCTCAGAAGCATCCCGAAGAGTTGTCCAAGAGGAAGAAGAAACTCTGATATTGCAGCGAGCTCCTCTGCAGAAAAAATTGGCGGAGATCAGTTAATTCCTCTCTTCCAAATTCACATTTGAAATTTTATGTTTCTCTTATATTATGCCCCAGTACTCTTTGGTAAAAATATTTGACTCTATGCTTGTGCCAGTGGCCCATGTGGTGTGAAGAATATAAGCAATGACGTGGAGCGGTGTCTGTCTTTGGTGAGATGCTGGCTTCTCTGCTCTTTAATGTTTCCTGTTTAGTGTCTTAACCAACTCATCTTCCAGAGTGTGGAGGAAAGGTTGCGCAGCCTACTGTGCAATTTAATAAGAGTCTCAAAGCAGGTGAGTCTTTTTCGCCCTTCCACTAACTTGATTTAAATATTAGTCTCTCCTTATTAAGTTATTTTTTTATAGAGGGTTGATGTGGAGAGGCCCAGACATCAGACCATTGTCACTTCAGATGTCCGGCAGCACCTTATGATTTTGAACCGCAAAGCTAAGGAAGAATGGGAGAAGAAACAGGCTGAAGCAGAAAAGCTAAGGAAACAAAATGAGGCGAGTTTTTGCCATTTCACTTAGCTGACATGACTTTTGCCACTAAGCAACGTACGCTGGAGTATGGCCATCTTTGCAGATCTAACACATATGTCCATGTAGATAGAATGTTTGCAATATTTGATCTCTTTCCCTCTTTTCTTCACCTCCTTTTCTGGTTCTCTGTCTAGTGCTTACTAGTGTACATTATTGCAGCCTGAGGGCAGTCAAGGTGTTGATGGTGATAAAGAAAAGGACGAAGGCCGTGGAAAATCCGTGAAGGTAATATTGGATTTCTTTTTGGGTGCAATGCCTTGGCTTGGCAGAGGCCTCCCTTCCCTTGGAATCCCCTAGCTATAGTGGTTGAAATGAGGATTGAATTCCAATGTTCATCAACCTAGTGATTGTACTAACTAAGCTGGTTCACATCACACCTCATGGATCCAGCCTGCTCTTATTTCATTCTTTTTCATCTATACTTAGGTAAACAAAGAGGAAGACGACAAGATGAGGGCAACTGCTGCAAATGTTGCTGCTCGAGCTGCTGTGGGGGGAGATGACATGTTGTCCAAGTGGCAGCTTATGGCTGAACAAGCTCGTCAAAAACGTGAGGGAGGATTGGAGGCAGCATCTCAGGTTGGTAAAGATAGCCGAAAATCTTCAATTTCTGGAAGAAGCAATAAAGACAATCAAGAAGCAGGAAAAAGGGGACAATCTGCATATGGTATGTCATAGAATCATTGTTAATTTGATATGTTGAAGTTCTGGTTTTGATAGCATGAACAGTGGCCGAAGATGATTCTTCATTGTAAAATCTAATGCTGGACAGAGAGCAAGTACTTGTTTCAACAAACTAACCACGCGAAAAACAAATGTGTTTGGGTGTTATTGTAATCTCCCAATCTCTGATGTGTGGTACCGCCGCATTCCAAACGGTCATCTTACCCAGTTTTTGTGCTTTGCAGGGGCCATTAGAAAATTGGGAAGGAACCAAGCTATTGCATCACAACCGAAGGTAGCTCGTACAATTTCTGTCAAGGATGTCATTGCTGTTCTGGAAAGGGAACCTCAGATGGCGAAGTCTAGTCTCATCTACCGCCTTTACAATAAAGTTCGTTCTGAAACAAACGGTGAATAATTGAAGTGGCAATGTTGGTCTCTGCTTTTTGATTTCTAATCCAGCTACCTTTTCAAATCATTCAACAAAGTGCAAAAAGCTGTTGATCCAGATTGAGTCTCACCAGTGTACTCATTCTTGATGGGGAAAACAATCATATCCATTTTTGGTTGCAGTACACATTAATCTTAGTTCAGCCTCTTTAAAGTGAGGGATGTTTAGTGCATTTCCTGGTATATCATATGTATTATAGCCTTTCTTCTTTTGATTTTGCATGTATTTTGGAGAGATCGCTCTACCACCATTTTTTTTTGGCAGTAGCTGGGGGTTTCCTCACTACATATCTGGTATATCTCTGTTCTGGCAGCTTAGGATTTCTCATTGCCGATATGCAGTGACATTTGATGTGAATGAAATTGTTTCCAGTTACTCTGAGATGAAGGTATGTCTATATGCAATTTATGTTTTACAGTTTAATGTGAGCTCTCACCATGATTTCCAAGGTGCTACAGGCTGCGAAGCATTCTCTGATGAGATCATCATGACACTAAATTAGAGTACGACAGGTTCATGGTATTGTCAAGACAGCATACTACTGTTAAAGATTAGTAAGGATAACATGGTATGATGGATGTGTCTGCCCACAGTTGCGGTGAAGGACATAGCAGTAGAATACTATAGGGACTAGACGAAAGGTCATCCTTATTTCTCGGCTAAAATTAGAAGTCCTAGTGGATTCAGTAGTTTTTGCCTGGACCTCCGTATGAGCCTCCTCCATTGCCTTCACCGGAGCCATAACCAGATCCATGTCCTCCATCATGCTGGTAACCTCCGCCTGAACCTCCTCCACCACCTCCACCGATTCCGCCACTTCCAAATCCCGAGCCATAGCATGATCCATACCCACTTCCTCCACTGGGGCCACCCCAACCAGATCCTTCCCCTAAGCCACTGCCCCCTCCTCCACCAGAACCATACCCGCCATTTGATCCTCCTCCATAGCTGTCTCTGCTTCTGCCTCTGGAACCATATCCGCCACCTTGACCGCCATTGTTGTAGCTGGATCCCCCGCCACCACCAAAGGCACCATCATCCCCTCCGCCAATCCCACCTCCCCAACCCCCTGTTCCCCTTCCACCACCGTAGCCACCACCCATACAACCACCTGACCCATAACCTCCGCCTCCCTTGCCAATTCCCCCGCCACCACCAAAACCACCACCTTCACCTCCTAATCCACCAGCCGTCACCGGTCTGTAGGCAGCTTCTTCCTGATCCCGAGCCCTCCTTTGTGACTCTTTGGCCATGTCATAACCGTCACCTTTGCTAAAAATCTCTCCCCTCTACTCCCTTCCGCTACTAGGAACCCCAGGATGAACCAAATGAGGATGAAACTCCACGCAACCTCATACTGCTTTCCCATGACAACCTCTCGCTTATGATGCAAACTTCACTCTCCAGATCAACACGGAAGACGTTACTTATATAGCCAACCTTAACAACCTCTTTATATGTTCTATTTTCCGGGAAAACAGTAACTAAAAAAGAGCAGTAAGAAACAACTAGGGGACAAAATAATACCGAACCTTCTGCCCTCACCTATACATTCACAACTCTCTGACCTCTCTTTTGGTCGTCTCTGGTGTGCTGGTTGATAGAGTAGGGGAATATTAAAAAAGCACGCTGAAGAAGCAACATCTGAAAGCTTGAAGGACCGCGAACATGTAGCTCGCGCACACAAGACTTCGCTTAAAATGGATGTGGGGGAGATGCTCATCGTCCTCACGCACATATATATGAGGGAGGTCCTCTTTTGTAGTTTGGGTAAGATAAACAAGTAGCAGCCGTAGAGAAGAGTGGAGTGAGTGGGTAGGCAATGCATTGTGCAGGGGAAGTTGTGTGCAAGATGATTCTGGCGATGAAAGCAATCCGCATGACCATGAAGGTGCGAACTGAGTGGTCTGTGCGTGTATGGAGGAAGAGGACGCAACTCAAAAGAGATGATGACTGCGCGATCGCTTTAATGGTACGTTTTGTTCGCGAAACAAGATAAGAAGAGGGTAGAAGGATTGTACATCCCCAATGGGGAGCGGCTCAATCAGTTCCGACGTCGGTTTGCAATCGGCCTCAGATGCAGCATATCTACTTCTTTATCAGCTGTGAACCGAACGGAGGAGAATCCGTGCGCCGTTAGTTCTAAAACTGGCTATTCCTGGGACCAAAACGGGCGAGTGCTTAAGACAAATTTGTGTAGCTGGTTTCGCATTGAGACATGCAACATGTACATGTGTTTGGAGTGCAATGAAAATGGTGTGTTGTGAAACGGTTAATATAATCTAGTTGATCAATAACTTGTTTATTTACATTTATGAAGAAAGGTTAGTTCAATTGAAATTTATTAATGGGCTTGAATTTAAGCTCCTCATTAGTGATTTCTCTAGATAAAAGTATTAAGTTTCACGTCCCAACATATCGGTGTATCGGTAGATGGATATTTCTTGCGCGTTATTATGCCACGTGACTCAAATCATGTGTGGCCTTCACCTGTTAAATTCTTTTTCATTGTTACTTTAGCCATTTCTATTAAGCTAGCTAGAATATATATGTATGTATGAATGTATGTATGTATATAGTTGATGAATGTACTATTTCGCTTATATTGTTGACTGAGATACTAAAAAATTGTGATCATTTAAAATTTACTAAGTATGATAACTAAAGGAAGTATTGCAATATATTCGTCCTATGAGTGAAGTTTATAATCCGGAGTTTGAATAATATTTTTCTTTGAAAAAAGTTAAATGTTTTACTTTATGTATTTGCATTTATCAACCAGATAAAGTACAAGCAAGATAGAAAATTTTTTGATAGCATCGAAAGTACGTAAAATCTATAAAAATACTAACACGATACGTCACTATAGGAAGGCCCAGGTGTACACCAGCCCTATTTTTATTTTTTTTAAGTCCTGGAGCTCGAGGTCTATTTTTACCACATCTCATCACGAGATTGGTCCGTCCACTTACATCTATTATTATTAATTATTTAAATATGTATGATTAGGCATATATACGTGTCTGCGTGTCAATATATTAAATTTTCAAAAATTAAAGAAACGGAGAGGTGGCCCTGCCAGAGTGGGCCATTTTATAAAATGGACTTCGCAGGATTGAATTCTTGGGCCTCCATGTCCATTTTCTTTTTTGCCCTTTAGCCTCCAGTCCTTTTTCCCCCTTTTTCGTTTTCTTTTACCAAATTATAATTTTTTCTGTGTTCTTTTTTTTTCTCCCAACAAACATAATATTATCCACTATTTCCCTTTTTTCCCCTTATTTTTTGGTTTCTTTTTTATTTTATTTCATTTACTCTATTGAAAGGTAAATTTATCGTTTCTTCTTTGTTTCTCAATCTGTCTTGAGGATTGCACTTTTGTACTTACATACTCACAAATCAAATCACCCATACACTTTTTATGAAAATTTATGTTTTTCCTTTTTTTTCTATTATTTTTTTTTGTCTATACACCTTTAAAAATATTTTCCAATTAAATCATAGATAGAATTTGCATTTCATCTTTCTAGAATTATTTGTTATTCGAAAATCAAATGTAGAATAATGGAGAAGAACACTTCAATGTTATTGTTGAATGATATGACCAAATATCAATAGTTTTTTTCTTATCAAAGTAACTCATTTAATGAAAATAAAGTAAACGAGGAATTAGTTTGACAAAAGAGTGCGACAAAATAGTGAATTAATTTTTTTATAAAAAGTTATTTTCCTTCATCAAATTAATCCATTTTATTTTCGCTTATTGATTCCTAAAACCACTTAGTGCCACGTGCAAATTTTCATGTGTCCTAGCACTGCTAACAATGAAGTTTTATGTGTACTAATTTTTCATCATTTTTTCTAAGTACGAAAATAAGGATCATATCTTTTTTCAGAAATTAGTTCTATCTAAATTGAATTCTTTATCAAAGCAGTCCATTTTATCGACTTACAATATAACAAGAATAGTATGAGATGACATGTGTAAATATTTATATATAAAATTTCAATAAACACATTCGGTCTTAATAGAGAAAAATAATATTGAAATAAGCTTTTCACCAAAAAAAGTAAATAGAAAATATATGTTCACCTGCGGCAACACGTGTGCTCATAATAATTCAGTACTAAAGCAATATCAAATTTGGAGCAATGAACTGCAATTTTGTTTTTAATAACATTACCCATATAGGAGGTGAGTTTTACATCAGTACTACCCAAGATCCTTTGTTTCTCTCTCCATTTCTTTGTAGGATATGTAGTGGGGAACTGCATTGGACACATCCTCACTTGTCACTAAAACCCATGGCCGAATAGATCGGTCTTAACCATTTTCCACAGTAATATGACCAGACACGATCCTTAGAGCTAATCTTGAATGATCATTTCTGTGTGTGTCAAAGGAGTAAAGCTTGGCATTAAGAAAAATTGCGCCTTTAATCGATGCAAAACAGTGGAAGGTGGGTGGATACAAGTGGAGAAAGAAGTGGCAATACCAAGATGAGAGAGAACTTCAGACAAATTAAGTCCTAAACTGTGAAACATGAACTTACCATGCAAGAACTTCTTACATTATCTTTATGACCAACTCGTGTCTTTCATCTTCAGATCACAATTCTCATCTTCAACGTTTTCCTACTTCGGCACAGCTCATCATCACCCTCGACCTTGAACTGGCAAACAGCCACGCAGCCTCAATCTGCTTGCTGATCATACGCGCCGCATAGTACGGTATCTTTGCACGTTTGCCTCTCTTCTTCTCTGACCTCATGCACCCATCGACGAACATCAAGCAGTCCATCAAGCTCTCTCTGCTCAGCCCTTTCATATCGTAAGCCTGCGATCTTCTCCACAAGCTCTTGTGGTGACTGTTTGCCGGACTCGACAAGCACAGAGCTCTTGTTGTGTCTCTGATGGCAGAATCTGCATCTCCAAGCAACAAATGACACTGGCCTCGGTTGCTGTAAATCACCATCCTGTCCTTCCTCAGCCTCAATGGGCAAATCTCTAGTGCCTCGTTGTACTTCAACTTGGCCTCCTCTATGTGACCTGCCCAAAACATGCTTTTCGCTTGTTGTTTTATGAGATCCACTAAGACCCTTTTTTCTTTAACCTTTTCTTGGGTCAAAAGTCTCTCCTTTTTCCCTTTTTCAACCTTTAGGATCCATAATTCATCTAATGCCTCTTGGACTTTTGGATTGTTCTTGAATCTTGATCTTATCATTTTGCTGTGGTCTTGAAGGAGGGTTTTTGAAATGGCTTCTCCTATGTGGATCCTTGTTTTTCCAAGATTATTGAGTTCTATCAAATCTATGAGACAAAGAATGGCAATCTCAATGACTTTGTACCGAGTATTTTGGTCTCTGAGAAGTAAGAGAAGACAATCGATGCCCATATACTGCCAATCATCTGAAGATCTTGAGAGGTCACAGAGATATTGTACGACTTCTTTGCAATCAGCAATCCTCTCTCTTCCAACTTTGGTGTAACACAAGATCCGAATTAGCCCAACACCACCAGGATTAGAGTGGTTGACAAGTCCACCCCACATCTCGCACAAGTCCTTCAGGAACTCTTCCCTGCAAATCAAATCCAGACTCCTTCCCTTGCAAGCAAAACAATTCAGAAGATAGAGAGACCAGCATTGGAGCTGGCTTGCCCACTCCTCAGCCTTTCGGTCTTCCAACTCAGTCCTTCCGACACCGCGCGTCAGCAAATCACATTGGTATTTCGACCTCTTCATTCCATTTAGTGCTATGAATTGGGAATACACGACCTTGAGGCAAGTGCTTGCTATTTGCATGGCTGAATCAACCACTTCTTTTTCATAGGCCAAAACCGCTTTGAAAGTAGTCTCGTAGCTTGCAAGGTGGCCTAGTGCTCGGACTGCGACTCTTTGCTCAACCCAGCTTAACTTACCTCTCAGGAGCTCGATCAATGTTGGTATCACGCCGGACTCCACTGCCTTTTCAGCAAACTCGGCCTTGTTCATGGTGTAGGAGCCAATAATGTGGGCTGCATAGTAAGGCACATAAATGTTTTGATCCCTAAGAAGCCAATCTTTGTCACTAATGCCCTTCATGATCAAGTTGCTCAAGAGGTCGAAGATTCCGAGGGACGGGTATTCGGGATCATCAGTGTGAGTCATGGCAATGTGCCACAGTCCACTCAGGATGAGAACTAGCTCTTGGTTGTCCCTATGAGGCATCTCCTTGAAGCATCTCGTGATACCAGCTCTTCTGAGTGACGGGTCTGGCTCCTCCATTATGCAAAAGAAACAACTTGATGATAGGCTTGTGCTGGTACTGGTAGTTGTGGGGTTTATCTTCTTCTTCCTCTTCTCATGCTTTTGTGTAAACTCCATTGTACTGGTTGGTGGGTGGTGTGTGTGTGTGTGTGTGTGTGAGAGAGAGAGAGAGAGAGAGGTAAATTAGGGTTTTGGAAGTTTCAAGTGTTCGTTGGGGCTTATTCTACTGAGGTCACTTGGCAATTAATGGAAGACTTGTGGGGAAGTGAGTGGATTGAAACCAGAAAATTAGTGACCCATGTAGTGAATAGCTAGGGTGTACCCGAAAAGAATGCAAAATCTAGTGCTTTTGAAGCATTTTCCATTATTGACTTCATATGAGTATTTATATGAAGAAAAAAAAAAATTTAGAGTTTTTATTTTTTTGGCTGAAGTTGTTTGTCTGGGTTCATAGTTCTTGCTTCTTTTTAGTGATTGCTTTATTCGGGATATATAATCTCAATGGAAACAAGAGCAGTTCTATTTTATTTCTATGGCAGAAATCAAAATAACTGCAAGTATGAATTGAGCATAACAACTATTTTTTATTTCGATCATCGTTTTGTTGAACAATGCAATCATTTTCTCATATTGTCTACATATGCATTTTGAACGAATGGAAGAAGTACTCTCAAGTGATCTCTTATTAGAGTAGTCAAAGGTCATTAGTTTATCGCAAACCACCTTCCCTATTGCTTTTAACCTCAATTTTGGCACCGAATTCTTTAACAACCCTATATCTCATCTCCTGTATACTCTTCACTTGAGCATCATAACTTATAAACTTAATTCCCCTCAAATGCATGGATAATCAAATGAAGTTGTTGCTTCATGTCATTTGTTAGATTTTTGATAATTTGTTTAGTCGACCATAGTCTTTTTGCTGATAATTTCATCCCAAACATTGGAACTTATCGTTGCGGTGAAGACGATATCTAGATTGAATCAAATATTAAAGAACAAGTTGAGATGAGAATATAGTAATTTTGAACTATAATGTCATGCTCAAGTAATTTGATATTTTTTACTCAACTTTGCACCATAAGACCTTTAAAAAGCAGAAAGTTGCTCTACCTTCGTAGCTTGGTGCTTCCAACATCAGAAAAGCAACTTCAGTGGTCCTTACCCTGCATAGAGTTTAAACAAATTCCAAGTGGAAGTCTAGTTTTGGTATAGAAATAATCATCAATTTTCATGTTGCATCTTTTTCCCTTTTGCTCAAAAAGCTCTTTTGTCTTATGCAGCCTAAAGACTATGGGCAAGAGAACAAATCTTCCAAATCTAATGAAGCTCAAGCTTAATTTATATCAAAGAAAACTCCTTAAATTCTTTTGTGCACTTCCATCATGATGTTGTCCGGAATGTAGATTCTCTCACACTAAGAGATTATCGCTACTTTATTATTTATATCGAGGTAATTGGAAATAACTTTTAGATATAAATCCATTATATAGATATTCAGTAGAATTTGAAGGATATAATTTTCAGAGGCACGTGAAATTCATTTCCCCATTTTTTAAACTTTAGGGAGCTTTTGCTGTTCAAATCGTGTTGAATAAGCTTATTAGACTCGACATAGAAGCAATAGTCTCTAGGAAACCTGATTTGATCATCAGCTTCCAGTACAAAATAAAGACAGCTACTTACAAACCCGCTCTAGCCTTACTATGTGCCAACTACCAAAACCCTAATTGTCTTTTCAATTTTTTTCCTACCTTTGGCATGCAGCAATTCATCCAACTCAGAACTTTTGTGGGGAAGAAATTACAGATATCACAATCTCTGACAATGAACAAGAGGAAGGAACCCTAATATAATGACACAAAATTCTGAAGCTGTAATGCACAGTGACTCCCGAGAGAGAGAGAGAGCATGAATTCTTTTTGCAGAAAATCCTCCTGATTCATCCACTTTATGAGTTCAGCTCTGTTGAGAATGGGAGTGCACAAAAAGCTTGTGAGGGACCACAGCTGAAAATCAGGATTGCAGTGGCATTTTTCAAACATGGTGTTTGTGGTCCCTTGACATTATTCCCAGGTTGCTCCTCCAGACAAATATTTTCTCCCACAACTTCAAGTTCCCAAGTACAGAAGCTTTATACGCTTATTGGTACTTTAGTAGGAATGTTGGTGGTCTCAAGAATATGCAGTCACTATATATAAAGCACACAGTGTACTAGAATAATGAGCCTGAAGAACGAGAAGAAATCCGAATCAGTTTCTAGGAATGTGGTTTACGACGGCAATTAAATATGCAGCCCGTGTCGAGGACTCATGTTGCATATCAAAGTATATAATCATGACTCCTAGATGTGTAGGAGGGAATTCTGGGCGTTTTAGGATGTCCTTATCTGGCTTTGGTCCACAAATGCCGCGGACAACCAGCGGGGAAAGAGTGTTGCTGCTTTCAAAGTCCCTGATCAGGAAAAAAGAAATTGCACAGTTTGTCACCGCAGATGGTGCAAATAAGCGGAAATAGTAGCCCTTCCTAATTTGATTCAGATTTTGTTCCTTTTGTAATTGATGTAATCTACCTCGAGTAGTAAAGGAAGCTTCTACAATCAATCTTGGGACATATACGTGCCAGTGTTAGTTGATTTATAGGTCAGAGTTCCTAATAGAGGCAGTTATGCAACTGGAGAAAGCATATTGTGCAACATTGTTTAGTACACGTGACATGTTAATGTGATATTACTAACCAATCCCCAGACATGGATTTGCAGATCTTTAAACACGAATTGAATCTGGATGTGTAGGAGAATTCATGTTGCATATCAAAGTATATAATCATGACTCCTAGATGTGTAGGAGGGAATTCTGGGCGTTTTAGGATGTCCTTATCTGGCTTTGGTCCTCAAATGCCGCCGACAACCAGCGGGGAAAGAGTGTTGCTGCTTTCAAAGTCTCTGATCAGGAAAAAAGAAATTGCACAGTTTGTCGCCGTAGATGATGCAAATATGCAGAAATAGTAATCCTTCCTAATCTGATTCAGATTTTGTTCCTTTTGTAATTGATGTCATCGACCTCGGGTAGTAAAGGAAGCTTCTACACTCAGTCTTGTGACATATACGTATCAGTGTAGTTGATTTATAGGTCAGAGTTTCTAATAGAGGCAGTTATGCAACCAGAGAAAGCACATTGTGTAACATTGTTTAGTACCACATGACATGTTAGTTTGATATCACTAACCAATCCCCAGACATTGATTTTTGCAGATTTTTAAACACGAATTGAGTCTTGGATGGAAATGTAGATACTTGGTTGATCAGTGACGTCATGTCTGCATACAACATGGTACTTCTTTCATGTGACAGTGGAGATGGTAGAAATACAGCATGCCAAGCTGCAGATAGACGAATAAATGATCATTCAAAGTCATGAATCTTTTGTCCACCGTAAAATGCAGATAAACTATATCGAGTCACAGGTAAAGATAAATCACGGTTTCAAAAGCAATTTACTACATATTGGAGCATAGGCAAGCTGATGTGATTGAAACAATGACCGACATGGGAAAATGACATATTGGAGCTAGGCAAGCTATATAGACTGATTGCATGGATACCAGGAAGGGAATTATGCTCTTTCTGCATTGACAGTTAATATAATCAGAAGAAGAAAAACATGCATCTAAATTGCAGCGTGAAATAAACTTATTTGAGGCTGGTAAAATAATTTAGGAGCCCACCTAGTTAATCCAAGGAGGGGTTCAAATTCAGTAATGGGATTTATAGATGTCGATTTAAAGCGAAGCGGCAAAATGGTGAGGTAAGAGCTTAAGCACCGGGATTTTAAAATACTCACACTTCATCTACATTCAGTTTTGCTGGTGTAAATAGACCAGCACAAAAACCATCAGACCGCCTGTGCAGTTGTAGAAACAAAGAGGCATATGAGCTCAACCTAACATGGTTAATGTCTCGGAAAATCATGCTTGAAGTTGTGCAAGCTAGAAAGTGACACAGAGAATCTGTGTACGTCTACATTAATTACAAAGTTTCTTATAACAGCAATGCGGTCAAAAACCTGTTGCTCTTCAACGATAAACGTGCATTTTGACTCTGATATGCTAGTATGACAAACTTCAACTGAGAGCGAAGTGTCTAGGAAACTTCACTGCATTAAAGCATTGCGTATATTGGTGGAAATAATCGAGAATAGCGTCGTTAAGACAGTTGGAAGATAGCACCAGCAATTAAGAGGGTTTTCAGCCATTGATTTAGTATATCGGCAAATTGTGGGTATTTTCTATTCAGTCAGCCGTCATTAACATTCAGAAAGATTATGTAAAGTGTTTTCATCAAACTCGTGGGAGAGAAATCTCTGCATCTGCCCATGTTTGCATAATGGTTGGTTCTTTTATCCCTATAACTTTTGCCTGGAGCATGATTGCTTGGTCCGAATGGCTGTGCTTATGCCATACCCTGCAAGCCACAGATTTTTGTTCATTTGTCTAGCCATTTATCCAAAATCTTCGCTCCCTATTTTCTCAGTATATTTGAATCCCAAAGCCCACTATGCTCAACAGGCATTACTTGACAGAAGCACAGTATGCGCACTCGGCAAGAGCACAACAAACATGGATGCATAGAAATCCAAGTTGAGATATGTGAATAGTGCAATTAATCATATATTGCTAACCCATGACATTTTTCTTATGGCTCTCTTCCAAAGGAGCGAGCCCTTTTCACTAGACCTATTAAGTGGGTGAGTCGAGTCAGGTCGGGTCGGGTCGGGTCGAGTCGAATCATAAATGGTCCAACCCAAATTGATCAATTAACTCATTTATGACCCATTTAAAGTATAATATAAATTTGTTAATTCATACCTAACCCAACACTTACCTGACTCATACCATAATGCTAATACTTCTATATTTAATCAAATTTAGGGAAATTTATTCTTATGATTTTTTTAAAGATTATATTGCTAAAATATTTGCAAATTTAGGAAAACTTATTTCTTATGTTTTTTTAAAAATGGTATTGCTAAAATACTCTCATTTAATACAAATTTAGTGAACAATTTTTATGATTCTTTTTTAAAGTTGAGTCTCTGTTTTTCTTGAAAAATATTTTTAGGAAGTCATTTTATAGAAAAATAACAATATTTTAAGGTGTTTGCCTAAATTTTGAAAATAAATTGAAAATTGAAAATTTTTATTCCTGCATGTATTCCTTTTTATATTATATTTTTTTTAAAGTCAAAATTTTAATTATTTTTATTTTTAAAAATCAAATTTTAATTATTTTTAAAATTTTATTTCTTTTCTCTTTTTCTTGTATCCTTCTCCTTCGGCCGGTGGTCGGCCGTCGTCTTGGCCGACGACCGGCCGAAGGCGAGCTGGCATCGCACGAAGTCGGCGAGGCTCGAGCCTCTCCAGCCTCCGGCGAGCTCGAGCCTCGTCCGCCTCAGGTGGGGCCTCGACCTCGCAGATCGACGAGCTGGAGCTCGTCGGCGAGGGCTCGAGCTCGTTGGCGAGGCCTCGACCTCACCGATCGACGAGCTCGAGCTAGCTGGCTGGCTTGCCGACGGGCCAGCGAGCTCGAGCTCACCTGAGGCCCTTGCCTAGCTGGTCGCCAGGCGTCATCGTGGCCGGCGACCGGCTGATGAAGAAGGAAAAATAAAAAGGATAAAAAGAAAAAATATATTTTCGATTTTTATAATAAATATTATTATAAGGCTAAAAAAGAAAAGTGAGAATGTGAACTACTTAAATAGTTTTTAAAATCCATTTAAGTAATCCCTTAAAGATTTTAACTAAATTATTTATGACCTATTTATATTTTAAATGAATCATAAATGAATTTAAGACCTATTTTAACGCATTTATTTTTCACTCACGGCGGATCATAGTCGCGAGGCCAGGGCAGGGGGGCATTTTCTGAGCGAATCTGGAAGATTTGGGGCAAGTAGTACCAAAGGGCATTTTGGAACCTTCGACGTCCTCTGGCTGTGGCCAGGACCAGTGTAAAGGGCCATTGAAGCAGTTCGTTAATCCAGATTCTAACCATCGACAGTTAAAAGGGGTCAATTCCATAAAAAACCCTCAACTATGGCTTCAGTCCCAAAAATACCCCAAATTTTTTTTTGTCTCGAAAAAAACCCTCAACTTTTACTTTAGTCCCAAATCTACCCTCCGTCAAAAATCACCGTGAACTCCTTTGACGTGGCCTCGCCGGCGCCGGAATCAAGCGAGGGCCGCCTCGTCGGTGCCGGAATCAGGCGAGGGCCGCCTCGCCGGCGTCGGAATCAGGCGAGGGTCGCCTGGGCGGCCCTCGTCGGCGTCGGGCGAGGGCCGCGCAGGCCTGGGCGACCCTCGCCGGCGTCGGGCGAGGGCAGCCCAGGCCTGGGCGACCCTCGCCGGCGTCGGGCGAGGGCAGCCCAGGCCTGGGCGACCCTCGCCGGCGTCGGGCGAGGGCCGCGCAGGCCTGGGCGACCCTCGCCGGCGTCGGGCGAGGGCCACCCAGGCCAGATCTGGCTCAGGCGGCCCTCGCCGGACGCTGGCGAGGGTCGCCCTCGCCCGATCTGGCTCGGGCGGCCCTCGCCGGACGCTGGCGAGGGTCGCCCTCGCCCGAGCCTCGCTGGGCGAGGGCGACCCAGGCGAGGGTGAGGGCCGCCCAAGCCAGATCCGGCGAGGGCGGCCCTTAGCCGGATCTGGCGGCCCTCGCCGGACGCTGGCGAGGGTCGCCCTCGCCCGATCTGGCCTGGGCGGCCCTCGCCCGACGCCGGCGAGGGCCGCCCGAGCCTCGCTGGGCGAGGGCGCCCTCGCCCGACTCAGGCGAAGGTCGCCCTCGCCAGATCCGGCGAGGGCGACCCAGGCGAGGGTGAGGGCCGCCCAAGCCAGATCCGGCGAGGGCGGCCCTTAGCCGGATCTGGCGGCCCTCGCCGGCGTCGGGCGAGGGCCGCATGAGCCAGATCTGGCCTGGGTGGCCCTCGCTCGACGCCGGCGAGGGTCGCCCAGGCCTGGGCGGCCCTCGCCTGATTCCGGCACCGACGAGGCGGCCCTCGCCTGATTCCGGCGCCGGCGAGGCCACGTCAAAGGAGTTCACGGTGATTTTTACGGAGGATAGATTTGGGACTAAAGTAAAAATTGAGGGTTTTTTTCGAGACAAAAAAAGTTTGGGGTATTTTGGGACTGAAGCCATAGTTGAGGGTTTTTTATGGAATTGACCCCAGTTAAAAGGAAAAAGTGGACATGCCCACTTTGTAGAGAGGGATCTTTTCCCCCTGAAACATTTGAAGATGCATAGGACAAGAATGTACAAGCTTCACGTCCAAGGTACTAGATTGGTCGGACGTCCGAATTAAGTATTTTGTACTCCATGACTTCCATGGTGGGGCTGGCAGGATTTAGTTGCCTGGCCCGAATGCAAAGAAACAGAGCAGTACAAGCAAAGAAACTCCACAGAACAAGCCATCTTATTTCTCACGGCATTCTCATTGAAGGTGTCATTTTGATGGTGTTTCATTTGGCTTCGAATGCTAACGATTACATCCACAATCAAAGATGGAACTCAGGTGGGGAATTCGGGAAAATTTTGACTATGCACAATGTCGAAGTCGCTTGGGTTTTTTACATGTCTTTCTGATCATCTTTGTGTATGTCGATTGGCTTACGCGCTCAACAAGCAACTTCCAAAAGAATCACACTTCGAACTGTGATTCCAGGATGTCATGATTTTAAAATTTGGACAAAAGAGCTGATCTTGCTCTGGAAGGGAAAGGGGAAAAAGAAAACTCGACCAGCACATTCCATCAAAATCCTGCTTCCTGGCAGTCTGGCACCTCCTGCGACGGTCGTGCTCTATTTACAGTTTGGATGTTTGATCAAGTGCTGATTCAGATACACCTTCCGACGGTGGTCGGAAGCTACTCCACGATACTACATGGGGAAAAGATCGGCCGCATCTTTTTCCTTTCCGAGCATCCGTCTCCCTAAATGTAATTGCGGGCCAGGCTACCGTGAGATCTGTCTAGTGAAGCAACTCTGGCACGATGAACGTTACTACCGAGATTAGCAGCTGCGTTCTTTGCTCTCGGACCGTGAGGGAGCTCGCAGGCTTCGCTGATTGAGGATAATCTGATTTCCGCAGGAGGGATGAAGCAATCCAACGACAGTCCCGGGACATTGAACGCCACTTCCTCGATGGTCCACGCTTCCTCCATCCTGGTCTTGGTATGGCTCATGGCAGTTTCTCCGAACCTGAAAAGGGTCACTACCGACCGCCCCGAATGTGCGATCATAATTCCCTCCACAGGCCTGTAATCGTCGAGGAAGGAGTTGATCGTGGTCTCCCAATACACGGCATCGCCTCCGTTGTTCTGGATCCGGGTCAAGTGGGAGTCTTCCAAGTGAACGAGGAGCCCTGTTTTCTGGCTGAAGTATCCGAACAGAACGTGCCGAATGATTTCAGCCGGTCCTTCGCTCCTGGCCTTCAGGGTAACGGGGTCCGCGCAGAGCTTTAGAATGAAACAGTCCTCTTCGTTGACCTTCTTCTCCCCGATACACCGCGCATTGGTAAACATGCTTGCCGTGGTTCTCGGATCAAGCCCCTGGTACACGACCGAATAACACAATTGAAATAAGACGCTCAATCAGTACTCTTTTTCAACAAGGCATCTTTAGATCATTATCCTGCTAATTGGGTCCGGCTATGCTAAAGATCAGACACAAGATAATTCAATATTTCAGCCAATTCAATTCCTCTTGTTGATAGTCCGTGTAGAGAACCGAGAAATATTCACCTGGAGGGCACGGCGGAGAGGCCTAACAGGTCCCTTTGCCGCATGAGCGCCGAGCCACGGCGTGTGCCTCCATACAATCTTCCCATTGCAGCCGGCGTGAACCTTGCTGCCCCCAAGCGCCAGCTCGACGTACCACATGTCGGGATTCATCTGCCAGAGAACGAAGCCACCCGACTCGGTGGACTTGGAGGCATTCTTGTTCTTGATGACTTTGTTCGGCGTCTCGAATTCGGAGGCTATCATCCGGACCTTTCCCATGGCGTAAGCGTTGTTTATGGAGTTCTGGAGCTTCTGTCCTCCAGACGCTGCCATGTACTGCTGCAGGATGTACTGCGCGGACGAGGATTCCTGCAAAATCGCCCCTTTTAACAAAATCAGAAGAAAAATCCTGACTCATTTCTTCAAATCGAAGTTCTTTTCCAACGCAAATCTACTTTTAGACATATGCTGCATACTTCGCTCACCAGTGGCAGTTTATTACATCACTCCATGGAAGAAACGCGGAGAAAACATACATGCATTGGCGATTCCATTCGACAATTGTTAGAAAATGCGCAGAGGCAGAGCATGCTTAGTTTCATCACCTCCGCCATGACTCACTCAAAGAAAAAACAAAAGCCAAAAAGCTAATCCCGAATTTCCTAAAATGGTTATGTGTCAACTTTCCATGAAATATACCAACCCATTACAGGGATCTGGAGAGAGAGAGAGAGAACTAACAATGGGGATGTTCTTGATACTGAGGTGAGGGAGGGGATCGGAGGCTGCCACGTGCAAGGGAGCGAGCGGCGCCCCGAGAACGCTGAGCAGGAGCCTCAGATCCGACTGCTTGCTAGCGGCGGCGGCGGCGGCTGCGGCGGAGGAGGAAGAAGAGACGGAGGGCGCCCGCATCCAGTGGCCCCTCCTGGAATCCCCGCATTCCGCGCCGTCCGGATCGGGTCCCTCCATCAACGGCGAGAGGGCCTCGACGGGCCTCATCAGGTTCCCGGATCTCGAGATCAGCAGCTCGGGCGGCACCACCTGACCGCCCTTCCTCCGCCTGAAGAGGCCGCTCATCGGCGACGCGCTCCTGCTGCGGGGGCTCTTGGCCCTGGAGCGAGGCCGGGAACGCGAGGGGGAGAGGCCGCGCACCACCTCGTCCTTGAGAGCCGAGAAGAACCCCTGCTTCTTCTCCATATTCACGAATACAGAGACGCGGGTGAGAGAAACAGGGGAGCTTCACCCAGAAGCAGCAGCAGCTAGGCAGAGAGTGAGGAAAAGCAAGAAGAAGAGAGAGAAAGAGAGGGAGAGAATGATGGTGTCTAGTTTGAGCTGGAGAGAGGGAAACAGGGGAAGGGAAAGGGTGTGAAAAAACAAATGGCGAAGTGGGGAATGATGGGGGTTGTTCTTCTTATTGGGTCTTGGTAGCTCTCTTTTTGGAATACATAGCCGCGAGACAAAAGCCTCTCTCTCTCTCTCTCACTCTCACTCTCACCTCACTGTGGAGGATGAATCTGGTGATGATGGGGTCGTAGCTTCTCTCTCTCTGTCTTTCTAAAAAAGATGGATGCTTTAATTATGCTCGACCAAGGCCTTCCTTCTTCTGCTTCTTCTTCTGCTTCTGCTTCTGGTTCGTCGTTTGCTTCTTTACGTGCGTCTCGTCTCACCTCTCATCATTACCCGAAAATACTTTTGGGTAGTTTATTCCGGAGACGCTTTCGTCGTCTTCTTCTTCTTCTTGAATCTTGAGAGAGAGAGAGAGAGAGAGAGAGAGAGGGTTAAAGCTTAAAAGACCTGCGAGAGGAAAACAGGACGACATGGGAAAGGGAGAGAGAGAGATCTTTTTGGGGCGGGCGCTGCTGCTTTCTCGTGCAACACGGAGGCAAATGTGGGGTTTGGCGCCGCGCATAACGGTCAAAGATTAGGGTTTTTCCCCTGCCTGGTCAAACTGGAGATGTGATGTGTTGCGACTAAAGTGAATATTGAAACCGCCCCCCCAAAAAAAAAAAAATCGAAAGTTTAATCCAAAAAAATACGAAAAGGGAAAAAACCATTTTTTCATTTAAAGAAAAAAAAGAATATCAAGAAAATTCCTGAATTAATATATCTTTGACAATTTTTTTTTGTCGGTCTTACTATATACCTACTTTAACTAAATGCATATTTTAATTCTCACTCCTCACTTTTACTATCTAAACTCACATCCCAACTCCTTTAAGATACATCCCCCTTCTCATAAGAAAGATAGCCACTAGGGCAAATCCAGTGGTTCATCTTATAAATTTACTTTAAATAATTTTCTAATCACTAAAAACTCAAAATTAATACACTTTTGACAAATTTACTATAAATTAATGTAATTGTGGTAAATTTATCCTTTATTAATTTCCATTAAATTTTCTGACAAATTACTAGTTGGATAACATGTAATAGTCAATTAAAATACCACTCTATAATTTTACTCTCTGTTTATTATAATTGTACCAATTTTGTATATTTTGTGATGTTAATCTAATTTAGCGGTGATATATTCGTCACAAACGTACTAGTTTAGAGTTTCTTATTGTCAAAAAATTATTTTGAGATAAATTTGTCAAAAGTTACTAATTTGAGGTTTTTGTAGTTATTTGAGGTAAATTTATTATAGGTGTACCAATTTGGAGTTACTCATGGTCAAAAAATTAGTATGAGATAAATTTATCACATACGTATTATTTTGAGATTTTTTGTAGTCATTTGAAGTAACAGGTGTACTAATTTGGGGTTTTTCATGGTCAAAAAATTAATTTAAGATAATTTTGTCACATGTGTATTATTTTGAAATTTTTTATGGTCAAAAAATTAGTTTTGAATAAATTTATCATAAGTGTATCATTTTTGAATTTTTCATGACATTAACTCAAAAAAAACATCATAAGACAAGAGATTGATGGAAAATACAAAAAATTCCACATCCAAAAATTCACATGGTTCTCGGCAACATCATTTTTAGGACGACACCCCTTGTTTGATCAATTGAGTTCCATTCAATGTACGAAGAGCTCATGGGTTTGGATCATACATGTTTCGAGGTCAGACACCAAGCATAATTCGAATACACATCACGACGCATGTCGGTATCTATTAGATGAACATTCAAAGTACATCACGGCCTGGAATTTCTTCAACCTATCAAATTAATTTGTGGTAACGAATGTGCAAGAAGTGATCAAAAGAGACAAAGGCAAATCGATGGAATCATTCCCAAACTTTGGTGGGTACGCGGTGTGCTAGAAGGAAGGGATAAGGGGGATCTCATCCCACGAACGTGCACAACAATTGCTTACCTTAATCAATGCACCTTAGCTCAGCATCTCATCGTCGTATACTCACATTTGATTATTATCGAGGACACCATTACTCTAAGCCCCAATTCGCGTTTGGAGCCGAACGTTGCGGAACGTGGAGAAACGACAACAACATCAAATCCGTCCGAGATTGTGTCGTCGTGAGCGAGCTAACCCAAGGCAATAATTCTCCGTGCCAAAAGCAACACCCAATTCGTCCTAGGATAAGCTTGTATTATATTAACGAGTGGGCCCCCCATGTTGTGCAATGAGGGGCCCACCCAATGCAAAGGACTCTCGTAGGGAAAGGATGCCTTTCAATTCTTTTTACAGATAAGGTGATTCCGTGGTCCGAATGAAAACTGAGGTGGAGCCTTTCAAAGATCTGTTAAGTCTAAGCTCATGATATTTTATTATTTTTATATTAGCGAGGGGGCCCATCCGATGACGTGGGACGAGGGGGGCCCACCTGGCGCGGAGGAACGGGCCACGTGGAGGGCTTGGTGGGTGAAAAGCGAGGGGGAGGGACGGGAGCAGGTGCGGCTGAGCGTCGCCCGCCTTGTCTCCATCCGGACCACCGTCGGAAACCGACAAACGGAGTACCGGCAAAGCAGCCCCCTCCCTCCTCCCCGCCCTTTAAAGTCTATCGACCCGAAAAAGAGACGACGACAATTGGCTTCCCACTTCTTCCACGTCACGTCGCCAATCACGGGGAAAATTTTTTTTTAAAAAAAGTTAATTTCTTTTAATAAATTCAGCCCCTTTCTACTTCATTTCTTTCTCCAGCCTCCTTTGAAACAATATTTTTTTTAAAAAAAAGAGGGGGAGGGGGGGGGGGAAGCGCGTGAAATTCGACCAACCGGATGAATACAAGTGCCGAAGAAATTGGAACGGAAACCGAGCTCTGATTGCCATATTCGAAAGTCTAACTCAGAAATTCAAACCGACAAGTAAAAGGAAACCACGTGCATTCAAAGAGCATACGAATGTCATAATTATCTCAATTTCGAAGTGAGGATTAATTGAATCGGTATTCGAGCTTGCCGAGGAAGTAGGTTGTAATTATCTATGCATGAAGAATTAAAAGGAGATAAAACCATTTTTTTTCTTTCAAAGAAGCGTGAGTCGCGCTCAAATTAGTCACGAGTAGCGTCAAATTACTTGAATATTCATGTTACCAGTCTAACCAGCGGAGCCAAAGTCAAAGATTCCAACCAAACCAAATAGCTTCCAAAACACATGAAAAAAAGATTAAAAAAAAAACCAAAATCTCGAGATCTTAAAAGAAAATCGAAATTAAATCCCGGAAATTATTTTCAATTTTTTATAATTTTTAATTCTATCGAAGATCATGCAGAGATTGGTTCGCGGAAAAAGTCAAAAGGAGGGGGGACTCGAGAACAAAGGGCTTTAGGGCCCGGGCCCATCTCGCCAACTTAGAGGTGGTGGGCCCACTGCCCCTCGATCTTCTTCATGATTTGGTTCGTGCTGTTTCAATTTAAATATCCATCTCTTTTATTCCGTCCTGAGGTGGCTCATGAAGAAATCCTCGTATCACATCGCATGCCACACTGTCCACTAGACATAAAATAGCTTTGTCAGTACATTGATTTTACAGAAATTTAAACAAAAGAAAATGATCAATTTTAAAAGAATTCTCCCGCCTTAGAAACATAATCAAACCCGTCAAAAGTACCATTGATTCAATATAATGTCGAAGGTAATCACTAGTCGCTAGTATCTTTTAGGAAATGGGGGCTATACATTTGGGCATGATGGTCAACAAAGAGTGCAAATTGGAGGGAACGCGCATAGGAAAAAAAAAACCAAGAGTCTAATCTTCAATCCATTAGTTGAGCAAGGAAAAAAATTGGGATATGTTATCAAGGAAAGTTAATGCTTGGGTACAATCCAGATTGACCCGCCCATTTGGCAAAACAGTAATTTGATTTTTCGAATATTTGAAATTGAGCATAGATTAATCGGAAAACAAACTTCGTAATGTTATGTCATCAACTATAACTCCAAATGAGGAGAAGGTTTCACAAACCATATTGAGATGTCTAGGGCATTCTTTCCGTTATATGGCAAAACTATCTACAAATTGAAGATTTACAAGAAAGTATCACAAATTCAAAGTAAAGCACAAGCATACGTAAGAAAAGATTGCGATTATCCTTATAAAAAAAAAGTGTGATAAAATTCCTAAATATATTGACCATCAATCAATTGAACTCAATCGATCACATTTCATTTTGATAAAAAAAAAATTGCAGAGATTGCTGTGGATTCTCTTGGTTCTATTTATGAACACATCCAAACACCAATGATGAAGTTGTGGCCTATAAAAAATTCTATGAAAGCTGGATGAGGAAGGGATATAATGTAGATATAATCACTTGCCATGTGGATTAATCATTTTTTAGAATGAAACAGGTTCTTTTTCTTTCTTTCTTTTTCCTTTTTTTTTTTTTTTTTGCCACGTGGGATTCCTTTGAGGCACTTCGAATTGAACCCTTTTTTTCTTTATTTTATCCTTTTTACTGGAAATCACAGGGGCAAATGGAGATTGGATGAGTGACTTTCCGGCCAAGCAAGGAATTAGGATCCTGATGGCCAATGGCAGCTTTTGTTATTAGGTTCTTATGTTCCATTGGAGACAATTCCCTTGGGATCCCTTTCAATGGACTTTTTCTTGTCTCCCCGTACTCAAATGGGATAATAGATTGAGGCGATCTACAAAATTAGTCAAGCGGCTCCACAAAACCCAAATCTCAATCGAGCTTTTTTTCTCAAAAATTATTCTGAACATTAGGTTTGGTATCGTCGAATGCTTTACAGTTTCTTTTCATTCATTAACTAGATTGACTATAGGCCTGGTATTGTCGAACGCTTGATGGTTCCTTTTCATTCATTAACTAGACTAACTATCGAGAAACCTGATTGGAGGTCTATGATTGAGTTTATTCTAATGAGGAAAATACTAACTTCAATATGAATTTGTGACGCGAATTAGGTGGGCTGGGGTTGGTAGGGTATGTCCAGCCGGTTATTATAGTCCAAAAATTTGGCACCTAAATTCAGAAAATTGAGGCTTCATTGATGTGATCAGTGAGAAAAGGTCATATAGTCGGCAGCAATGGAATATGACTTTGGGTAGCTTTTATTTTTTCATAAACCTAAGTCCTCGGCCGGTTGATTTATGTTCCCTTTCGGTAGCAGCACCCCATAAGGTTGCTTCACATGAAATATTCATGTGTTACAGGAATGCTTTTATGAGGAATAATCCTAAAAACGAAAGCAAATCTCTCTTGATATGAAGCTTTTGTGCGGACAGTCTTTAGCAAGTGAGTAAAATCATTTGAACAAGAAAATTGAATAAATGAAGTTCAGGCAATTGGTTAGGGGATCGAGGGATTTCAAACTCGGGAGTCGAGAAGGCCACTTGTTCGAACCCTGCCAATTTATATTCGACCCTCTTGGAGATCTTTTCGGCTGGCAAACCAAGTCAGGACTAAATGCAAAGCCTAAAGGTCCAAACTTCATTACTTTATGAGACTTGCAGAGTGTTCCGTGAGTCTTTAGATAATCGGTCTCTATTTTTGTGCCCTTGAGTTATAAAACATGTAAAATCAATGAAATGTCTTAAGCATCATGGTTTTGCTTGAGGTAGTTGCAACTTTTGAGATTGTTGGAAATCAGGATTTGCTCATGAAATGTTTTAACATTCTAATTGGAATTGGAAAAATTCCACCTCTCTTTGAATGTATTCGCTTTACTCAATTGAGTCATCGAGTTTTTAATTTGTCTAACCAAATTTTCAACTTGGATAAATGTTGAAGCCGCTACAAATCTTACCTTTTATCGTTTATTTCTAGAAGAAAAAAATATTTCGATTCATTACATGGTATCACACCAATTAATTAATAGGGTATGGTTTCATTTCGTTTAATTTGAAGCAGTTTTTTAATTTAGCTTGGTTGATTTTACTTTTCTCTATTTCGTACAAACTGTATCAGTGCGACTTGGTCTAGTTCAGAATCCAGATGCCAAATCATATAAAAATACATAGTATCATCACGAATCATGATAATTAGCATCTGATATGTTCCTGGAATGGGCCTTGGTCGTAGCCCAAATTCCATGTCGAAGTCAAAAGCTCTTTCTTAATGAATGGGCCTTGCTCGTACCCCAAACATGACTAAGCGCCAGTCCTCATCAACAGATGGCAGCAAAGGAGGAGGTAAAGCCCAAAATAGCAGCCCAGCTCACCCATCTAAGAGTAGGACTCTCTTATGTTTGTATATAATGAAAAGAGTTAACATCATGAAAACTCTAAATTGATATATCAATGACAAATTTACTCTAAACTAATTTTTTTACCGCTTAAAACCCTAAACTGGTACATGTGTGACATTTTACTCTCCATTAACTTCTATCAAATATTGTTGATAAATTGCTAACTTGGATATAATGAGAAATTGATGGATTAATATCACAAAAAACTTCAAACTAGTACATCCATAACAAATTTACCCAAACTAGTATATTTGTGGCAAATTTACCCAAAATTAATCTTTGAGTCACTAAAATCCCAACTAGTATACTTGTGACACATTTACCTTCATTAGCTTCCATCAAATTTTACTATTAAATTTAGCAAGAACTCTATATCATCTTCCACTTCATCGAGTCCTCCTTCGTCGTCTTTGTTTAAGGTAGGGGAAATAGTGAACATCATATAGCGAGAACTATTCAGTAACTCTAGTAGTACTCTTGACAAAGTGGCTTAACAAGTACCACTATATGACCTAATCGCAGCCTAATGTGGCATCTCATGTAAGAACATTAACAATGGATTTAGCCCTTGCAAGGTTTACCTAACCTTCTATCAATGGTCTCTCTTTAAGGTGAGCATAAGCAGTGTCTTTTCATAGGTCATAGGTATTACGTAGTAATTGTTAAAATCCCGAACCCTATTTAAAAGGGCAATGAGCATTTGAGGTGACACCCTTTTTTTGATAAATCTAGGCAGAATTTGAATGAAACTCATGCAGGGTAAGAATTTTACTTGTGATATTCAGCGGTAGCTAACAAAGACCATAATTTCTCCGTATGATTATTCAAGGACTGCTTTGGGACACTTGTAAAGTTTGGGGTAAAACCTCAAACTCGTTTCAACTGTGATAATTTTTCGAATATGCAGCCCCTCAAAAGCAATTCCTAAATGTTTCTCCCTTGTGTAGTTTTTTCTTTTTTGCATAAGAGTGAGCACAATTCCTATGCTTTGCTTCGAAGAACAAACTATGGTTCTCAAATAATGTGAAGTAACATAAGTTAACCAAAATATACGAGTGACTTGAAGCGTAAAATTATGGTCATGGGTAAAATAATAGTCCTTAAATATTAGCATTTAGCCTAAACCTATTTCGAGGAACTTGATTATGCAGGGTTGACCATAATTTTACTTGTGGCGATGTGACAGAAGCTAACGGAAACCATAATTAAACTATAAAATTTGACGGAGGTTAACAAAGGGTCAATGTGTTGTTTATGTACCGGTTTGAGTTTTTAGTGATCCAAAAATTAATGTGGAGTAAATATTGTCACAGGGAAGGAAGCACAGACACGTTTGGGAACCTTCCGTGTCATGTCAGACACTCTGACACGCAGTCAGCATGTATTGAAAAATCCAACACGTGGTCAACTCTCCCCGACATGTCCGACACGCCAATCCGGAATTTTGGCACACGATTCCGACATGCATAAAATCATTCGAGCAATTTCAGTTTCTGGGGTTGGTTCCGCAAGTGCGAAGGGAGAGAGAATCGTTGAAAAAGGCAATGGAGGGTATAGGTGAGAGCAAAGGAGCGAAGGCAAGGTCACTATTGCAAGGGAGGGCTAGAGAAAGAGTGGAGACCGAGGC
The DNA here is from genome assembly GCA_014182845.1 of Corymbia calophylla. Classification (NCBI taxonomy): domain Eukaryota; kingdom Viridiplantae; phylum Streptophyta; class Magnoliopsida; order Myrtales; family Myrtaceae; genus Corymbia; species Corymbia calophylla. The sequence continues at coordinate 18,765,602 of CM024698.1, read as the reverse complement.
GACTGAAAGGGCCGCAACTGCGATGCTACGATAGAGGGCCGGAGGTGAGGCTATGACTACAAAGGAGGAAAGGCTAGAGGCGAGGTGGCAAGTTACTGCTACGAAGCAATCGAGAGAAAGAGCAGAAATGGAGAGGAGGAGGAGGAGGCAGCAGCCAAGGTTTTTAGGTTTTTATTCTACTAAGGTTGGGGGACTAAAGCAGAATGGGCTTTTCACATGGGCCTTAGGTCATCGGTCCATTGCATCATCATCAGCCCAAATTTTCTTTGTTCTGTTACATGGCCTTTTTAGTTATATATAAAATTAAAAAGCATTAGGGGACATCAAGTTCCATTATGACTATTTTATTATTATCTATTTAATTGTGAATTTGAATCAAATTAATTTGATTATAATAATTGTAAAAATAATAACTTATTATGTATATATAAAAATATTAATTTAAATGTGTCACAACGTGTCGAAATTCTCTAGTTTTTGAGAAATGACGTGTCAGCATGTCATATTGTGTTATGTCATGTGCCGTGTGTCCATGTTGGTACTTAGGTCAAAGCTGTATCAATCAGGGATAAATTTATTACAATTATATTAGTTTGAGGTGAATTTATCACATGTGGTACTAGTTTGGGGTTTTTTTGTAGTATTAACTCGTTAATTACAAGTTAACAATTCAATGGTAATATTTAACGGAAGCTAAGGGGGGTAGATATGTCACCCATGTACTTGTTCGAGATTTTTGACGATTAAAAAATTAGTTTGAAATAAATATGTCACTAGCATACCAATTTAAGGGTTTTCGTGGTATTAATCCTAATGAAAATCTGTAACAAATTTAGGTGTCGCCACTAAGATGGGTGGCCTAATTGTAAATAGTGTCACATGTCTCTTATGAAGTCACAAGTTTTATTTGCATCCTAAGTGGACCTCTGAACAGTTGTCCTGTAGCATTCGAATTCTATTAGTCATCTCCAACACAGTTGGACCAAATTTTTAGTAGGTCAGATCAGGTCGCATTCAAATGGCTAGATGATTCAAAATTTGAATGTTTGGGTTATTTCATATATGGATTGAGTGTATTGAGTGTAGCACATGCCATAGGCTATTCTTAGTAAAGTCAAATTAGATTGGCTTTCAAGTGAGTTAGGTCGAGTCAGGTTTTACAAGTCAAGTTAGGTCTTACGACCTCTAGTTTCAATGACATGAATGCAAGTGACGAGGTATAATGATTTCAAAGTGAGGATGAACCCTATAAGAAACAAGGCCCTACATGGCATGATATGACACAAAATTAGGTATGAGTTGTAGTGATGATTGGTCCAAGGTTTGTCACTTCCCTGCTTAGAACGAGGACCAACTCTTTGGGCCCCAATTCCAACAAATTTGAATCAAGAATCAAACAGATCGATTTCAAAAACTCGAGGACCAACTTCTTTTTGCATTTTGGGTAAAAATTCAAATTCTTATAATTAAACATGTTGAAAACCAAAGTTATCACATTTCACTACAAAAGAAAAGTGGTTGGTCAAGTGGTTATCTTGTCATTTGCTCATGTGGAAAGCCGCTCTTCAATTTTGTATGGGTGCAAAAGTATGTTGCTTTCTTAAAGAGGTTTCAAAAACAATTCAACCTGGGAAACTGGTGATCTCACCCCTGGAACCAGAAATCAAATCGGTACTAGGCCAGTTCTAGATTCATGAAATTGAGAATCGAGCTAGCTCTCTTTAGAATCGGCTTGAATTGTCAATCTAGGCTTGTTAGCTCCAATTGCAATAACTCAATCCAACAAGGGTACGAGTGGTTTTGGGGCTAGAGGTTCGGACAATGAGCAATCCCTAACAAATTTCTGGGATGGCAAAAGAGGAAAAAATAAACCAAATTGTACATCAAACAAAAGGAGAGCTATTATGAGATATTGTGTGTGTGTGTGTGAAATTCAAATTAATTTTCAGAGGTGCCTTTCTACATAATGGCAAATTTTATTTTGAAACTCCAAAGTTAAGTTTGTCCAACCTAAAGCACTATCAAAATGCCGACCTCTTAAGAAAATGTCCACTTATAAGCTAAATAATAAAATCACGAGATTCGATATGAGACGGATCAAAATAGATAATATCTATAGTGAATTAAATTAGGAATATCACACCGACACCCGTATTAAACTCGATACTCGCCTATATTATGGTTGGATCTCACTTGCAAGCAAGTGAAAAGCACCACGCGACATAGACCCGAGTTGGCCCCACCCGAGTTTGGCTACTATGGTACCAAGTTACCAACAGCTTCCCTTTCCTTCGGGCAAGTGAAGCGATGGGACTTGTATGGTACGCCAATCGGCCTCAAAAGTGGGGCTACTTGGGACAGGGAGCTTTTGACCAGGTCTAAAGATGATGTTGTTACAACTGGAATCAGCCTCAAGCTCCCACCGGCTTTCGAAACCGCGTGGGGACCGATTCCTTCGTCTTGGCGAAAGGCTAAAAACGGGGGTTGGTGACATTCCTTTCCCCCTGCCTTCCTTTCCTTCTGTCGGACTAAAGAAAGTCCCGACGCGAAGAAGAAAGACTCCTCCTTGACTCTTCACAGTGTCAAAATCAGCACCAATTCATGCCTATATCAATCAAACAATAGATATATAACTTGAGATTAATATCACGAAAAATCTCAAATTAATATGTAATTTACAAATTTATATCAATCTAACTCTAAATTGGTACATCCATAATAGTAAATTTTACCGTTAAATTGCTAAATTAGATAACACGTAAAGTTAACGAATATACCTATTTGGAGTTCATTTTAAGGTTTTATCCAATATAATGAAAATTAATCGATAGTAAATTTGTGATAAATATGAAATTATTTTGAGGTAAATTTGTCACATATGTCACTTTAAAGTTTTTCATGATATCAACTCTATAATTTATGAGCTTGAATTAAGTGTTCTAAGAACATTGTTCAATGTGCTTCATAAGTCTTGTAACTCAATAACATGCCAATACACCGACAAAATATATGTATACATGCTGATACATGTCGATATTTTCGACAAAGAATTTGATGGTAAAGAAGATTTCGACAATCGTTGAAGTGGGCCGAGCATTAAGCGGTCGCAATGGTGCCGTTTGGAACAAGTCGGTACGTTTCTTTGCAATGTCATGGAAAAAACTCTCTCCAGACCATCAAGGCCTTCTTCATTCACCCTGTAGTACGAAACGACGACCTTCGAAAGTGCTTCGTACTTTTGGTAAACCGGGCAACTTCTGTGATGGATCGAGAAAGATTATGTGAATCGCAAATCATCTAAAGGACTTAAATTCTATTATAATTTCAATCTAAAACGTCATGTTGATTACATATAATCAATCGATATTTGTATTTTTACAATCTGATGCCTGCCGACCCGAAAGGTGGGCCCTCGAGAGCAGGGCAGAAGCTCCAATGGTGAACCCTACATCACATGACACCCTGTACTCCAACGCCAACATTGATCATGGGAGCTTCTAGCACCAACCCAACTCTTTATATCTCCGGTACGAATTTTGTTGCGCAAAGAGCAAGTCACTTTCACCTGCACACCCCATTGCTTTGCCTTTCTTCTTCTCATGTATAAAATGACCATGACTTCCTCGCACTATCATTCACTCAAACTCACACAATACACACTCAAATTCGAAAGATCTCTGCTTCATTCACCACATCATGAAGATGGTTCGAGCAACAGCTTTCCTTCTCGCGTGTCTCATCGTCAGCTCCTCCCTGCTCGACTCGACGATGGCCGGATCAAGTAAGCACATCATGACTCGTAGTTGTTAGAGCGATACTAATTCTATGAAAACCCCGATATGTCAAACCGAGGGTGATGTCTTGACAATATTCAAATGCCGACTAAACTTCACTTAAAAGACTAATCTAAGGTTTGATTGAATTTTTGTGAGGTTACTGCGGTTCCAAGTGCTCGGCAAGGTGCTCGAAGGCAGGGCTGAAGGATCGGTGCATGAAGTACTGCCAGATTTGCTGCGACAAGTGCAAGTGCGTCCCCTCCGGCACCTACGGCAACAAGCACGAGTGCCCGTGTTACCGCGACCTCAAGAACTCCAAGGGCAAGCCGAAATGCCCTTGAGCATCATTACCACCTTAAGTATTCATTAACTATGAATTATCCAAATAATCACCTATCCTACGCTATAGTGCATATGAAGTGCTTTGGAGATATCATATGGTTGAGACTATAGATGGCTGGTTATCAGCTTGTATTGGTTACTTGAGTTGGTTTTGGATGTGGATAAGCCATGAAAATGAAGCATGATAATGCTTGTAGTTTAAAGCAGTTCGGGAGGTTCCAAGAGTGAACTTTGACCATGTACAATCTTGAATCTGGGAGAACATAATCATTTCATAGTAGAATTTCTCTAATTTTTTCTCTGTCTGTTTGTTTTGCAGAAAATGAATGGTCTAAAAATCGTCTATATAAAGGATTCACAAGTAAATGTGAGTGATGTAAAAGCTAAAGATTCACCACCAGATTAAGTTACAAGTACACAAATCAAGAGACACAAAACCACATAAGTTCTTTTACGGCACTCATCTATTGCAAAATCAATAGAAATTGGTGCTTTCCTGATCCAACCGAGTGATCAAGCACAATTCATCACTGTTCACTTGGTTAGCCGCAAGGACAGTTTTTTGTGTGGCAATTTTTTCTCTCGAGAAAAGCGGCGCAGCTGCCTATGTTACACTCCGCAATCTTCTAATCTTTTCATCTTCCTAGTATGTTTTCTACTGTATAACCGTACAAGGGACTGCTTTGTAGGCTTCAACTATATACCCCTGGTAGGACACTACGTCGAACGTGACCTTCCTCCAACCGAAGATGGGATCGATGCAGCTAGAAATCCTTCCCCTATCGATGTATTTCAATAACTTGTGCCCGCCAAAAAATCATAATGAGAAGATGAACATGCCTGAGTCAAAGCGGCTGAAGCTCTTGCTCAGGAATGGCAACACCTACAGGCTTGTATGCACCAGATTGTTGCCGGTTATTCTTCCAGACGAACCATAGTGCAATGCTTGTTAGGGTAAGCAACAGTACTACGGAAGCTACAGCAGCCACTGCAAAATACTTATGCCGCCACCATGTGCTGCACCGATCAAGAAGAGGATACTGTTAGAGAAATAATAAGCAGCAAAAAATGGCGAGTCGCATAGACACATAGTTCCTAGACATTGACATTGGCCATCCCTCTCTGAACTTAAACATATCTTAAAAGTGCTGAATGTCCAAGAATTCCAATGCTGCGACTGCTCAGCGACTCAGTAAAGATTTTTGTAAGTGCAGTCGCGATTTTTTTTCTTTCTGCAATCGACTAGTTTTACTCGAACCATCAATAGCCGATTGTTCCCCAAATTCATACGGCTTCTCAAATTCATGAAGATGATTTATTCAATCTAAAAAAACACCAACAAAGTTAATCACAGCTGAACTATTAGACATTGAAGAGGAGAATGAAACCACACCGCTTCTTTTGAGGCTCAATTTTCCATTCAACTAGCTGGTAACTACCGAATCTTTCAGGAAGCTGCACGTGATGATCTCTTAAGCGTGTAATCATGCTCTGCATACAAACACGAGTCAGGAGTGAACCTGCAATTACAAGAGCCTACTTGTAGATAAAATTCTATGAAAGAAAAGAAGCAATACCATTGCGGTGGTGTTAGAGATGTAATCAGCAGAGTCAGCTGGAAAGACGGCCCACTCAACATGGAACTGATTTCCACTGGAAGTGAAGTTCAGCAAATGGACCTGAGTATGAGTATTAGGTAGAAGCAGGTAAGTTTGGAAGCTTATGCTAAGCACACAACTAGGTGAAGTCACATAGTTCATATGGAGGTAAAATCCAGATAGTGGTCAACATCTCACACTTGATAAAAGATATGACAAGGGTATATACACCCTTGCTGAAGAAAAAATATTGAACATATTAGAAGTGCAGTGCTAGATTTAGAAGATTAGGTTGCTGGTTAAATTAATACAAGAGTTTTGTGTACTCAGGTGATAAGGTCAAGCATACTCAAACACAGATTATCTGTAAAGGTGCCTGCAAGATCTGACTCTTACCTGTGAAGTACTCACTCCCAACTCATGAGCAATAAGTTCTTCAAATTCAGTGAAGTTAGGCTTGCTGCTGGAGCTTTTGATGCTGAATGACATGTTGAACGTTATGAGTCCTACTCGAAATTCAACTGAGCACAAGAAAAATGGTAAATAAATCTTTAGAAGAAGATTTATGAAGTTGCAAGACGATAAGTAAGCCATAGACAAGCAAGTCAAATCCCCCAGGAACTTCAGGATTTTCAGTCATAATAGCAACATGATGAAGATACAGAGATGACATCTTGTAAGAAAAAACACTCTGGAAAATCAAGCTAATCTTATTCGTTGAATGCTTTCGAAAAGATTAAGGCAGTAGGAAAATCTGTAGATATAAATTTCAGTCAAAAGGAAGACCTAGGACTGTTTAGTATTTTACAGTTGACATATCTCAAGAACTAGAAATGGAAGGAGGCCAAAATTTAACAGTAATCACACAGCAACTAATGTATTTAACTTCTTCCATATTTCTTTCAAGCAGGATTTTAACAACTAGGAGGGAGATGCAAAAATTGACAGAGTGCAGCACCCATCAACATGTATACCCTGCTAACTACATCTAATTCCAGTAGATAACTTAATGTACAAAAACAGCTAAGGGCATATAAATGCTTGTACAAGTTACTCTTCTTACCCGGAAAAGGATTTGGAGGAAAAGGATTTGGAGGCAATCCACTTGGAGCTATGCTAGGAGGAACAGCTGAAGTACTATTGTGGTTCTGAGGAACTATATGTGCAGGTGTAGGACTACCAGTATCTTGCAGTCGCTTCCACAGTTCAGAACAATTAGTTTTCCAAAAGCCAAGCTTAGTTTTCTCCCTATCATAGGTAACAAGGGTGTTGCGGACAATTATACCTGCCAAAAACATAGAGTAGGCTGGATCAGAGTTTGCAAATTGCTAAGCATTCAAAACAAAAAGAAAGGAAAAGAAAAGAGAAGGGAGAACAGCAAGAACCAAACAATGTTTCCAAAAGCAGTCCAAAGTAAATAAACACAAGGGGAGAGAGGGAGAGAGAGAGAGAGAATTTCAAAATAATAAAAAGTACCTCCTAGGAGAGTGGTTTCATCATTTTCATTCTGGAATATTCCTAAGCAGTATGCCCCAGGAACCTTTGTATGCTACAAACCATTTTGGGGCAACAATTAAAAATCAAGAAGATATATCAGACTAAATAAAATCCAGGAAGTTTGCAATAGAAGTTGAAATTATGTAATAAACAAATCAAGCTTCTGTCTTTGAATAAGGTGGGGCAAGGCAGCATCAATACAAGTCTCTTGTCTATAAAGCATTCTTAGCCAACTAGTAATACATACATCAATAAACAAAAGCATAAATAAAGCATTCTACAAGGTTATAACCTTGAACAAGTAGTTCTCAGGAGACAGCGACAGCTTTTGCTTGTCGCCAAAAACCATATCGACCTTTGGAAATACTTCAGATAACTTGGAGATGTCCCTAAGCATAGGTCGACAACAAATTCCAGTTAAGCACAGTAAGAAAAACTTGCCGGTGTGCATATTAAGTTTATCTGCCATTACCATCCAGCACCAGCAAAACAAACATCGTGGTAATTTGGATCAGGTCCTTGAATCTTTCTCAGGGATTGAACATTCTCTATAACCTGCATTTGGAAATAAAGAATTGCATCATATATAGCATAGCTTTCAATTAGCGTGTGCAACATACTTCACGGACAAGGCTTCTGAAGAAGATTTCAGTTTCTAGTGCTCCATTAACATTCAAATGCAGTTGAACTCATTTTTAAGTTATTTTAGCAAGAGAGTGCTATTTGATGCTGCCTATTCTCATCAGTGGCAAAGTCAATCAGCTTACTCAAGATGATGTTACTAAATATGAAGCACAAAAATCATCTGTAGTCATTGTTAACCAACTTAATTTCTACAATGTCCTAGCCTTTAATCAGACAAAAAATTGAGTCACTTGACAATTTGCCATGGTAACTCAATTTTCAAAAATCATAGAAGCATTTTCCCAAAGCCTTATCAGAGTCAAAATGAATACACGAGTCCTTATGAGTTGTCATTTGAGCCTAATCATATTCAAAGAATTGGAATTACCAGTTAAGATAAAATTCTAGAATACGAGAGTTATCATATTTTGAGCATGTTTTGGCATTATAATCAGCATATGGGTTCATGGATATTAATGCAAGCAAATAAGTAAATAAGTTCCAGGAGGTCCTCAAGCAAGCTGCTTAATTTAGTGGATATAATGTATCTGAAGCACCAACTATGCACCAGGCTCAAACATTCTGCTTTATGAAAATATAAATGCTCCTTAATAGAAAGAAAGATTGGATAAGCTTTCAAAATTTAGTAATCAAACAAAATGTTTCAGAAATGAACAGAGATATACAAGGAAAACGCTACTGTAGAATTTGAATTATTTTACTCAGGCTATGAAACCTTACAGCATCCCTGAATGCCAGAAATGCCTTTGCTGGTAGGTATGCAAATGTGGTTCCACTATCCAAGACTGTTCCATGTCTTCCATCAAAAATACTTGGCCTCAACTTCAATGGCTTCCCAGCGACATGTATTTCCTTCAGCTCGATATTGTAATACGGACTGTGAACATCCCAATACTATCATAAATGTATGAGATGCACTAATTGCATTTGCATCCTTAAGGATGTCAGCAATCTAATTCAATATGTCAAGGGGCTGTTTACCTGCGGCGAGGATCTGAATGTGAGAATACCATTCCTGTGGGAGGAACAATACTTCCAAGTATCATTGCACCACCACCCATGCCCATACCACCATAACATAATGAGAAAGAGTCATCAATAACATGCTTCTCAACGAGCTGATTCACAATGCTGAGATAACCGCGTCCCAAGCCCATTATGCCGTCTGCTCGTTGGCTGAACAGATCACCAGTTTCCACAGTTTCACACCCAAAAACAGCCCTCTGGGGTGTGAGCTCACTTTCATTCCCAAACGATACAAGATCATTTCCCAGCAAGCCAGTACTGGAGCTCATCTCAGCGTACCGTCTCTGATAAGTGCACTGCCTTCCTGCAGTGTCACAGGAGCAGTGGGCATTGCATTTGACAGGTTGATAGGTGGAAGATAATTGAGGTTGAAATCTTGGATCCTAAATTATTTCAAGAGACAGTTACAAACAAACCAAAAGAAGAATGAAGAAGATATCCTGGTCCTCCACACCAGTCAAGAACATCTTATAACTTATCTGATCATTCCAAATCCAGAAAAGACACGAAAACTGCCCACAACTGAACATTGAACAACAGAACAGAACAGAAAACGAAATTCAGAAAGAAAAGTAAAATTTTTCTCGGTAAAGGAGAAAAGGAACATTACCATCTATTATTACAGTGGTAACAAACATGACAGATCATTAACACTCTCTTGGTAACTCTCCAAGCCACATTGACAATATATCAGCAGCATAAAAAACCAACCAACAGAGCAGATACCATCGTTCTAAGTACTTCAGTAAACAATCAGGCCTATGAGAGAAGAAATTATACTTTCTATATAGCATTCTTACTAAAACTGTTGTTGAGAGCTCTAGACAATCTAAGCTATCAACAGAATCACCATGATCACGGGTACTCCGCTTAAAACTGCTAAAAAACTTTCAAACCGAAACTAATTATTACTGCCCAGTTCAGCCATGATTGCTAAATAAAGGAAAGAAGCTGAAAAAGCAGCTGAGAAACCAGACCTGATGTTTACCGCACTTTTTACAATTGGAACACGGAACGTAAGTGACGGTACTTCCCGTGTCCACAATCAGCGCAAACTCCTGAGGAGGCGTCCCGATGGCAAGACGCGTCGTATAGTATCTGCAAAACCGGCCCCCCGAAAAAACAAGAAACCCATCAAACATTTCAGCCAAAAAAAAATGAATAACCAAGAAAAATTTAACGATAACTCGAGAAAGGAAGGGACTTGAAGCTGACCCATTAGAGAGGAGATCATCGTAGAGCCGCATGCGAGCGCTGGGCGAGCGAGGGAGCTCCGAGTCGAGCAATCGCCGGCGGTGATGATCTCTCGCGCGAGAAGAAGAAGAAAAAGAAGAAGCAGGAGAATCACGGGGCGTTCGAGAGAGAGGTAAAATCAACGGACGGTGGCGATTGCTCGGACGGGAGAGAGAGTGCGTGGAGGAGACGACGAGCTCGGCCAGGGACAACCAGGCGAGAAGGAGAGCGGCGGCGAGCCGAGACCCCGCCGGAGCCATGGGAAGACGACGGTCGCCGGAGAGCTAGAGAGAGAGAGAGAGAGAGTTGGAGGTTGTCTTTGGGTAGTCAACGAGGGGAAAATGAAGGAAGAAAGACGAACAAACTACGAACTCTTACGTTCATATTTGCAAGAAATTAATAAATTGCGGCGTATTATTTTATTATTTATTTATTTACGACTAGCAGGTGTTTTTCATTGGACAAAAAAAAAACCAGAAAATCCGGAAATATAAATTAAATAAAATAATTGTGATTAGGGATTTTGTTTTTTGGGAGAATGCTTCGTTTTGGGTATATTAGTACTCTCGAGGGGCGGCGGGACACTCGACGGAGCAGATACGCCACGCATTCTTTGGAGGACTAATCTAATCATATACCATTTCATGTCGCATGGTTTGGCAAAAACAACGGAATCAAGATTTTTTTTTAAAACATTTTCCTTAAAAATAATATTTTATTTTATCATAAACTTTCTCTCAAAATAAATGGATCCTAGAAATTCCCGCAAATTTAATTTTTTGACTTCCACGCATTTAATTTACCGAAAATGATCGGTCAACGAATGAATTTCTTAACTTGAAAATGGGAAAATATCATGGAAAATGTTTTTATTTTATCGTAAAGCTTTTTTCCCGAAAGAAACACACCAATTTATAAGAATTCTATTTACACATGCTATATGATTAGATCCGTTGACCGAGAACATATATGACAATCCAAGCACTCTTATGTGAATACATCATAGAACATAGAGAGTGAGTATTTTTTCGCAGTGTACATGGGAAGCTAATCATGTCTCTAAAGTATCCTAGCTAAGAAAATCTATCCATATGACATATTTAGTTATATAGATTTGATTAAAATTAAGTCATTATCCATTTTAAGCAAATACATTGCGTATTCGCATTTGAATGTTGGTGCATGACTCATGACTCGTTAAATGCATTAGATGCACCAAAAGATATGCCATGTATGGGATTGTGTTCAATTTTCTTTATGCCTGAAAAATGCGCCACAGGCAATAATTGAATCGACGGACTAACGGTAGTGACTCAATTGGTTCTAAATCTGATCATGGATTTGTTGACTCATAGACCTGCTGGAGCCTAGCGGGCATGGAGTTACGAAAACCCGACCCGACCCAATTGAGCTCATGAGAAGCCTGCCTGGCTCAAGAGTTTTCATGTACTTTTTTTTTTCTCTTGATGAAGAAGCCCAAGCAAAAAAGATGTGCTTGAGGCCCAACGGGCTTTAGATTTCTCTATCACAATGGAGTTCTTTTGAAAGTAATTTGTTGGATCCCTCCTAGGACTACTTGTTTCTTTTTGGGTCAAACCCTAGAATACTTATTAAAGTGGTCTTGTTAGGACGTGCATGATAACGTTTCTGTTCCTAAGAACAGATTCTACTAAAAAATGATTCTTTTTTATTCTGTTCTCGAGAATAATTTTTGAGCATTTGAAGATGTTTAGTAACTATTCAAAATTTTTACTCCGGGAATAGAAATGCGTTTGGTAAAAATTTCAAATATTTTGATTATTTTATTTTTCTTTTTTCTTTTTTCTTTTTCTTTTTCTTTTCCTCCCCTTCTTTCTATTGACCGCCGCTAGAGCCTCCCCCAGGCGATGCGAGGTCAGAGCCTCACCCAGGCGATGCGAGGCCAGAGCCTCGCCCAGGCAACGCGCGAGGCTAGGGCCTTGCCCTGGTGTGGCGAGGTCGAGCCTCGCGCCGACCAGCGAGGCTCACCTCCCCAGATCTGGGTGAGGCGAGGCTCGCCTAGCCTCACACCGCCTGGGCGAGGCTCGATCGGCCTCGCCCAGATCTACGAGGCTCCGGCAAGCTCGCCGGTGGCCGGCGCGAGCTCGCGAGCTCGCCAAACCTCGCCCGGCGGCGGCAATGGGGCGATTGAGTGGTGGGAGGAGGAAGAGGAAGAAGAAGAAGAAAAGGAAATAGAAAGAGAAAAGAAAAAAAAAAAAAGAAAGGAAAAAAAAACTATTTCTTAAAGTTGTTTTTGAGAACAAAAAGCAACTTTTTTTGTTTCGAACTTCTACTCCAAACCTCGTTCGGAGAACAATTTTGTTCCCGAAAACAAAAAATTTACCAAACGCATTTTTGTTCTCAGGAACAAAAAATTTGCTCTCGGGAACAAAAAAACAGAAACAACTGTTCCCGGGAGCGTTACCATGCAGGCCTTTAGTGGCAAATCACTCCTAGAGATTCCTTTGTCATCGTTATCAATGATAACATTTACATTCCCGAGAAATAGATTTTTCCTTTTAGTGGCAAATCACTCCTAGAGATTCCTTTGTCAAAAAATTGTTACTTTTCTAAGTGACGGCGATAATGGGAAGAGCGGCGATCGGTGGCGGATATTAGGCTCGCGTCCGTCGTCCGTCGTCCCAGCGGCCCAGTTTGGGCGATTTTGGTGGTGAGTGGCGACTAAAAACAAATAATTTTAAAAAATTTTTTATGAAAATAATCATTTATATCATTTGGAATAATTAGTCAAAAGAAAAATTTTCATTATCGATAATAAATTATGTTTCAATATTTTCGTGAAAAATGAAATATTTTTCGTATGTTCTTTTTTTTTTTACAATATTAGCAAATTTGTTTGGAAAAATATTTTTCAAATTATTTATATTTTGCGAAACATATTAAATCTTTCTATTCATCTTTATCCATCTGTCCCCTTAAATTATCACAAGCAACTTTAACACTTCACTTTTGAATGGTCTGAATTTTTTTAAATCAATTAATCAGAAATAATTAAAGCTAGAGCATAGAATTACTTGGCTTTAATTCATTGATTTGTCATTCCACAAATTTTAAATGTCATTGAGTCCAAATTGAAACTAGCGATATAAAATACTTTGAAAAACCTTTTCGAATAATACAAATTTTGCTGAATGTAATCATAGAAGTCACGTCAAAGATATTTATTTAATTCCAATCAACTGAACAGTTAAAATTTTTTGAAAAATAATGTGTTTTATTAATAAGTATTTTCATGATATGTATTGTAAAGTGAAATTTCTCTTGAAAATGTAAAATTCACTAGTGATCACTGTATCATGTTAACAACTAGAATTTTCTTATACTCGTAATTATTAATTTATTTTCATGAAGTATAATTTCTCTTAAAATGAAAGTTAACTCAATTAAAAGATTGCTATGAAACCAAAATTTTGAAATAAAAAAATGAAAACTGTGTACTAATTTACATACAACTTACCTTCAGTATATGTTGTTTATAGAATAGTAATCCTTTAAAAAGAAAAAAACAAAAAAAATTATTTTTAAATTGTAGCTTATAGAAGTTAAATAAAAGAAATTTATTTGGTTTTACTCTTACCATTTAACTTTTGCGACACGCATAAGTTTGTTGATCTCTCTTCTAAACTTCCATAAGCTGCATTTAAAATAAGCTAATGTTATGGTACGTTCCACAAAAGCTCTATTTCGTTTCTCTATCTCCTTTTGTTTTTTTATTTTATAGTTTAGATTCGCTTAAGGTTTCAATAAGTAAACTCAATCCTCAGAGAAGTTTCCCCTATTGAAAATAGTTATATACTTGAAATTGTACATTGATAAAAATATAGTTATATTCAAGTTTAATGAATTTATTTTTAAGATAAACTTCATTTAAAAATAATTCTACTCCTCATTGTAATTGTTTCGCTAATAAACAGAGCATACTATTAGGTTTTCAATTTTTAAATTTATTTCAATTTAAATAAATAATTTACCCAATTTCACTTTCATAGTTATATTCAATTTAAGCCATAATGTCCTAAAATATATTTTAAACTTTTCATCCCATTTAGATTTAGATTTTAGACCCAAGTGGTTGAATGTGTTCAAATTCTGCCCCTGTGTTAACTATTCATTATGGATTGATTTCTGGAAAATATAAAGAATGTGCTTAAGTTTTGAATTATAATAAGGGCGGCACTATTTCCACCCCTTATATGACTAAATTCACCTAATCTTCACCAAAAAGATAAAATTATCCTCTACATTTAATTGTAATTTAAATTGATGATCCTAAATTTATTTACTTTCTTTATCCATATAAGATTTGCGTACCATTAATTAAGAAGGTTTTCCATGTATATAAAAGGCCCTATGTCTCTTTTCATTGTAGATATTACTTCCATAAAAACTTGTTTCGTCAAAAACTAAAATTTCCAAAAAAAAAAATTCTACTTTTATATGTGTCGACGTAAACTTATGGATAAATTGTTAAGTAGATGGAAGTTATTTAAATTAAAACATCGCATAAAGTAAGATTTTTTTTTTTTTGAAAATAACACTAAAATTTCATTATTTTGGATTGACGAAAATTAATGTCATCCATAACTATTTACAAAAACCTATCAAGGTATCTCATTGTGCATGTTTTTAGTGTATTCCTAGAAAGTATTTTTTATACAAAAACATACTTTGTATAAAAATATATCGCCAATATAGTAAGGAAACATTATTGATTTTTTTATATAGTAATTAAAAATACTTTATATATATTTTTTTATATTAGACTAATGAGATTAATAAAAAGATCACCAAGAAAGTGAGCTTTTGATATAAGAGGGACAAAATATAGATATGTTGTTATAAGATCAATGATGAAGAAGGGACTTTTTAGTTTTATTATATATCAAAAATTGTCTTTTTTGTTGCTATAAGTAAGATAATTTTTCATGGAACATATAAAACATTATAGGAATAACTGAGGATTCATTTTTCTTTAATACAATAAAAAAAACATTGTGAAATGCTTAATTATGGCAAATATCATAAAAAAAATAAAAATAAAAAGGAGTGGGGCCATCTCCTATTGATGGTAGTTTTGTCTTTTCATTGTAAATGGGAGTGGATTTAGTCTAGGGAGTGGAAATAGGGCTGCCCTTATAATAATTTAAGAATAGAGTAGTAAAGGTGGCTAGGATAAAGAGGGTGATGAAAATATGCCGAGAGTAACATGGTAGTGAGAATTATACTTTGATAAATAATTCAAGGGGAGCGTCTATTTTGGAAAATAGGACTTTTCTTTTGTTGGAAAAAAATGTAAATAGCTATCATTAAAAAAAAAATATGGCATTTGTAGGATTCCTCCACCATCAAGTACTAAGAATCTCATGTTTGGGTGTTTGCTAGGTCTTATTTCGCAATTTACATGGTCCATTAATTATTTAATGGCCTCTTCAAAGTTTTTAATTCAATCCATAAAAATGTAACCACCTATCATTAGAATTACAAAAAAATAAAAGTTACACCAGGTTCAAGCAAATATAAGGAGTGCTCCTAATTTAGTAGAAATTAGTGATGACATGAAAGTAGGAATTATCGGCCTTTGGCAGAATTAATAAGGCCAATTAGTGATCCTTTTTCTTTAATTAGTATATTAATAATAATAATAATAATAATAATAATAATAATAATAATAATAATAATAATTTTTTTTTTTTTTTTTTGCTGTTAGGGGTTCCTACTTTTAGGATACCTCTTATTCCCTCTTCCATAGGTATACTTATCCAATTTTTTAACATCTTACAAAAATGAGGATAAATAGGTAATAATAATAACAAGCTATTATAAGTTTCTTTTATTTTTTAAGACGATATTTTCTTTTTCCCTTTTCCAAAAATTCAATCGAAAGAGTCTTGAGTTGTGTCCACAAATGAGGAGAGATGTGTAATTCCACCAAAAAAAAAGTTAAAAATATAAATAGTAAATTTTATGCAGTAAATTTTCACTTCTAAAGGAAAAATAAAATAGGCTTGGACTGGATTGTTGCTCAAACAATTTCTACTAAGTTCAAGTGTATTAAAGAAAAAGAATCTTATTTTTAAGGAATTATATCCTTTTTTTCTTCCTTAATGATCCACAATCATTCATTAAAAATATCACATGCATGGACAAATATGTAAACTACGTGCATGTTTGGTTCATGGAATGCTCATTCCTTTCCCCCTTTCGTTTGGTTAGGACTTGGAAATGAAATGATCATTTCAAAATGGAATGCCTATTGAGTGAATTGCTTGCTAAGAAAAAAAAATGAAAGATAGACAAGAGATGGTTAAATAAATTAAATTGTACATTACATAGTCAAAGCGATATTCTTTTATTTCTTATTATTTAACAAGCAACGTGTTCTTCCTTTTGTATTCCGAAGGTTTCATTTCTTTCGATTCAATAGATGTAAATATTAATTATTCATGGATATTGAATTGAAAAATCACTTTATTATCTAATTTTATTCTAGATTCTGTTTTAAACATAATTTGAATAAATGCAAGTGTATATATCACATTTGTTGAATTAGTATTTCATTCAATCCCTTCAATTTTTTTCAGACAAACTAATAAAGGGAATTTTGATATTCATATTTTTTTTCAATTCCTTTCTTTTCCTTTATCTTTATTTTCAATGGTTTATTTTAATAAACCATGATAGGAATTAATTCAAAGCATGTATTTTGATTTCATTTAATAATTCATGTACTGAAATGCAGCTGTGATTTCCAAGTTCCAATCAACGAGGATCATTATGAACGTGGGTTCAACAAAAACATTACTTTTACAACATTCATCGACCAAATATCTGTTATAAAATTCTGGGTTGATAACAGATATTTGGAAGCAATGAGTAAAATTCATCTCATTCCAAGGAAACTCACAAGAGAAAAATCAGGAAGAATGATTACTAGACGAGTTAAGACCGCTCAGTAGACTTGAACCAGCTACACTAGTCATTGGAGTCAAGCCAAGCCTGCTCGAGTCTAAAGCAACCTGAAGAACGAATCCCTTCCAAACAATGTATGGGAAACGTCAATCAGGATCAGTGATCTCTGCAATGCTGGGAAACTCCTCATAGCAAAGAAAACGCAATCTCCTAGGATGATGGGGTCGATGACACCATCGTGCGAATTGCCCACAGACCGGGATTTTGCAGACACTCTGGTGATTCCTTGACAAGTACAGTACAGACAATCAGAGAGATGAACTCGAAGCAAGAGCTATATTCGCAACAATTGAGTATAAGTCAATCAACAGTGGGCAGATCCAATGATTTACACTAGTAAAGGCAACTCCCAAATTGCTTTTGACCTCCTAAGTCTGTGTGAGAATAATAAGAAACAACATTCAATGAACTCAATCATGTCTCCCTATTTCGCAAGCCACAAATGACAAGATGAGCACTGGACCAAACAGCAGTGCAGAACAACTTATTTGCCTAAGACCCCAACAACAACAACAACAAACAACGACGGAAAGGTTAGCTTAAAGACCAATTGGCAGAACACAAAGTATGCAACTGTATTTCTGAACAAAAACATATCCCTCATCAGGGCAATATGTTTTGCTTCTCGAGCCGAGAGACAGCCTTCTTGCCATAAGGATTGCTCTTGATTAGTGGATCATATCTCTTGAGCTCTGCCGACAAAATGCAGTAGATCTGGGTCTGCCGCTGCTCCTGCATCAAATGAGGAAAGATGCCATGGCAGGCTAGCAATCAGAGGGATTGATCATGCAAAATTGCATGAAGCTAATCTCCAATGTCGGAATGAAGTCCAGAGAACATCTACTGAATCTATAAGGGCTTAAAAACCTTGATAAGATTGACATGGCATTGTCTTGGGACAACACGTGGATCGCAATTATTGCAAATCTTCAAATATTGATCTTAGCAGTTGACCTTTTTCTCTATTTTTCCCGGGGGCTCAGGGTTTGGGAAGGGGGACAAAGCATAAAGAAAAGAAAATCAATTGAAATTCTAGAGCTCAGTGATGACAAATTGTCCACGAATGCTGATCATGTATGAGAAAAATACGGAACTCGTTATGGCCTGTGGAATGCATGTGAAAACTGACCTTGGACACCTCAACTGCTCTTCGGATGACGTAATTTCCAAATTCGTTCAAGAGGACTGTCAGGAACTGTTCAAGCAACTCCACGATAATATGTTCGAATTGGTTGTATCCCATCTCTTTCAAGCATTTCTCCACCACGTTGCTACCGTACTTATTGCAGGATAGAATTGCATAGTTGCGGCGGAACTGTCTGTGAAGATCATCAGCAACTTGTGGGATCTCCAAAGTCAGCAGATGCTGTACCACATAGTTGCTGGATGGAAAAAACAAAGAAAAAGTAGTTGAATTGGAATGAATTTGAGGTTGATAATCGAATAATAAGAGTCGGATGAAGAGGGTATAGAGAAAGCTAACCCATAGCGGTTTTCAGCTAGCAGAAGGGCATGGTTTGTAATTTCAGTCACGAGGCGATCTCTTTGCTTTCCTTGAGCATGTTCAACACATTGTTGCAGAATGCAGCATCCACTTTTATCAGTTGCAATCTCATAACACTTCGTAGCCACCAGATCATAAAGGATCTGCGCAACAAATGCAGCACCTAGATAGTTAATGGACCAGTAGATACCAGGGAAGTGGAGGTTATCCATCATGGAGCAAGTCTGAGAATAGTAAGAACAGTTTGAACCAAGTAGAGGAATGCCCACTTCAATGGGCAGCACAAACAAAGGTTTGGAAATTGGTAGTGCCTGCTGTTACTGACCCAATGATTGCTTTTCTTCATTGTCTTTTCTTATGAGTCAGATCCAACTATCATCATCATCATCCAACTATCATCATCATCATTGCATCAGTCCAACAAAAAGGCTTCCAATCCATTAAAATAAACTTCTTCAAAGTTCAGACATCTCTATGTTTCTTTTTGGTCCAAGGACAACTTATACATTAACCAGATATTAACTAGAGTTGATCCAAACTGAAAATATTTTTCACCTAGCAACTGTTACTCCTATGTCTGATTGGGCATATATAAATCTGTGTTTGTTATCACAAGCAGCACTGATTCAACCTTTTAGATCAACCTCTGTTCTCTCTTCGGTTTCTTTCACAGAAAGAGGATTACACTCTACCAAAATTACACAGGGCGACATGAAAGTAGCATACAATAAATGTGTATCATCTCTTCTGGTTGAGCTCAAGGATAGTGTGTAACTTCAGGACTAGAACACTAGTGACTTGATCTTTTGTCTAAATAATAGAATAGAACGCATTATTCAATGCTTTAAAGCTAAAGCAACCAAAGTAACTGTCCTCAGCTTTTCTTCAATCACGCTGAAAAATACAGATCGTGCAATGGTGAATTTGCCAGACGCACGACTAACTGTCTCTAAACTACACAATTGGATTTCTCCTGCATAATTCTCAAATAGGAACATCAAACCGGAACTGATAGCTTCATTCTCTCTCACTAGAACTTAGTGCATTACTGGGTAGTTAAAGTCTTAGAGAGGAAATATTCCCTAAGAAATAGGTTCAAAAGGATGGTGCTTGGCACCCCATATTTTGCTGCTTTCGAGGAGTAACTCTACAAATACGAGCATTGTAAATAACTTCCACAAATATTGATAATCTCCTTTCCCTAAGTAAAGACAAGAGTAAGACAATTAAAAAAAGCCACCAGTTTAATTCCTATTATATAGGAGCTTAGCAGGAGAGAAAACCAATGCAATGTCACACTACCTCATTCTCTTCATTAGAGAAGACCTTAAGGCAGTGCCGGATAACATGATGACCAACAGCGTTCTTGATCAATTGATACATAAAAGGTGCGAGGGCGTGTATAAACACATTCTTTTGCCAACGAGTGGTAAGTGTGTCCATTAACTTCTGAATCGAGCGAATCCTGCAAAAGAACTAGACCATCAGTATACCAGACGATTTGTTAATCCAGACTCGGACGTAAGACTCACGAGGAGATACGAGCGAAGCCAAGACATACCCGTACGTGCTAAGGCATATGCTAACAATCTGAGAATTCCAGGTCACCGCATACAAAATTTGCTTCCTCTGCTCCTCGCTGCAGACCTCAACAAGCCTCTGCACAACATGGTTGGCGAAAGGGTCGGTCATCAAGTAGCCGACGCGTTCGATGGTCTCCGAGAAAACCAGTTCCGTTTCATCCCCATCCATCCTCTCCATCATGGAGAGCAAAACCCGGAAGCCTTCTGGGTCTGTGGCGAAGGACTCTATCCGGCCTCGCATAGCCTCTATAGATGTGCAGTTCAACAATGCCTGCGCAAATTGCGCCCTCCTATCCCCCAGACGACTCCTGGAAACGAGCCCGTTGTTTACACGAAAGCCATCATCAATCCCACCTGAACAAAGCCTGGAATAAACGTTTAACGACCCGCTTTGCTGCGAAAGATTTGTACTTTGGGAGACTTGGCTGATCCCATCCGTGTAATAGTCCGACGACCCATCCCTATACAAGCGAACCTGACTATAAGTATTAAACGCTGGCTCGGTCCCAGAAATTTCTCGCCCGTCAGGACCAGAACCCAGCAGCCGCCAAAGTTCCCCGGCGTGGCGAAGCTCCGGGGACCAGACACCGAAATTCCGCCCCCTCGAGCTGCTCAGCTCACCGTCCTTCTTCAAAGCCAGGCACACATCGTCCGCGCCGCCACCGTACGACTCGACGCCGCGACCACCCGGGTAGTACATGCACATCCCATGATCGGAGGAGGGTGGCAGGAGGCTGAGGCGGGCCAGGGCGGCGTCGAGGGCTCGGGCGTGAAAGGGTTCGGTCGGAGGGCGGTTCTGAGCGGCGGCGGCGGCGGCGGAGGTGGGGGTTCGGCGGGGCGGGGGCACGTGGGTGTCGGAGTACTCGAAGGGAAGCGACATGGGTCGAGAGCAAAAGAACCAAACGAGGGACCTGGCCGCCTGCTCGTCGGTCTCTAGCCACTACTCCGGGGAGGCGAAGAAGGGGAAGGAGGGCAAGGAGAAATCTTCGTGGGGGTGGTGGTGGTGATGTATATGTAGAGAGAGAGAGAGAGAAAGAGAGAGGCGCTGATACGGATGGAGAAAGAAAGATAATCAAAGATGAGATCTTTCCTTCCAAGGAGAATCGATCAAGACTCGGAGCGAGAGAGATGATATCGCTGGGAGAGGAGAGAAGGGCATTCGGGTCGGAGGAAGGAAGAAGGAAGATTTGCGAAACGGGAAATCGGTTTGACTAAGAGAGAGAAAGTAGAGAGAGAGAGAGAGGAGGGATGAGTCTCCTCTGCATGCAGTATATGGAAAGTTTTCATGAAGGCGAAAACGACAGACCTTTTCGGAGGATTTCCCCTGGTTTCTCAGTCTTCTCAATTTATATAGAGATAGAGAGAGAGAGAGAGAGAGAAAAAGCAAAGCTATGCGGCGTGGAGAGGTTGGGTGGCCAATGGGAGAGGCTCGGGAGGGTTTTTGTTCTTTTCCTTTTTTTTTTTTTTTTTTTTTTTTTGGTTTGGGCCCCATCTCTTAGTGGGGCCCACTTGGGATTCTCTTCGCCAAATCCCTTTTTGGAGTTCTTTCACACAAATGGTCCCGAAATTTCGATGCATGTTCGATCATAATTCTCAAACTATATGAAAAAGGTTAATGTGATATGGTCAAACTCCCGAACCATACGAACATGGTTGACGTGATATGGTCCACGAATTTGAGTTGATGAAAGGGCAATGTGCTAAATATTTTTTTATATAGTTTAGAGATTAATTTGAATATGTATCGAAAATTTTAAAAATCACATGAAATAAATTAAAAGTTCATAAACTATTTATATTATTATCCCAATTCTAATTAATTTTCAATTTTAAGTAACTTTATTTTCTGGCGAAACATGTATGGGGTTACTTTGCATTCATCCGCTTGTCCATTTTGTTTGTTTGCATTTACTAGGAGCAATTTTGGATTGCATTCGAGGGGTTCGATTTAAGGTTATTTATGTAGATCGCATAAAGTAATCCTAACATATACACATAAAGCTGTTACTGAAAATTAAAGGTGGGCTCGATTAAGATAGATGTTATTGCCCTATCTTTCTTAGTTTGCATGGAAAATATTATATTATTTTACCTCTTTGATTATATAAATCTATCTGAAGCAAACTCGTGTTAGTTTCAATATCAAACCAAACCAATAAATTTTGTGAATCATACCATGTTAAACCATATCCGTATAATATCATTTGGTCAAAAGAATGCGTATAGCATGAGATGGGGGAGAAATCAAGATGGCAATAAGATGATTTTGTGAATGTCTAACGCTTGCCTAATTTAAATATGCATCAAATCAAGATTATTATTTCTTCCAACATAGACAAATCTTCAAATATATGTTTTTTTTTCTCTTCCTATAGTCGTTGGTTTTACTCACTCCTCTTTTGTCGATGATGCAGAATGCAAATTGGAAACCATGTTATTCTCTACATCATTGAATTTTAAAAATAGTCAACCACTAAATGTTGCTCGAGTGACTACCTTTTTCCTATTTGGAAAGGGAGAGGTGGGAGGTTCGAATCCTCACATTTTCAAGGGATTGGAATGAGGACGATTTAATTTTAGGTGTGGGTTCCAACTCTCACGTTTTGTAACAAGACAAAAGTAAGAGAGAGTTAAAATAGGAATAAAGTAAGAAAGAAAAAAAAATTTAAGAATAGTCTATAGGAGACCTATATTTAAAATAGTCAAAAGTGCTTAGTTTAATTCATAATATCTCCTATTATAGAAATCTTAAGTACCCAATTCGCCTTTTTGGACGGTAAGTACATTATCTCACATAAATTAGATGTCATGATATAAAATTTGATGGCATCACAAAATTGAAAATTCGTTGCATTTTAGGAATTATAACTTCCTTAAGGGATGGTGCTATTTTCACTCTCTTTTGCTAAAACACTCCCTTTTATATATATACTGACCAAATTAGTCTCAACTTTATTAAGCATGTATTAATATTTACTGATACATCCGTAGGCAAATTAATTATCAATGAATTGCTACTTTCCTATATCGATATAATTCAAATTTTTCCATTTTTTTATTCTTTCTTGAACCTAACTTGAAGAGGACAATTTAGTTTTCCTCCGAAATAGCAAAAAAAAAAAAAAAAATTGACTGCATATTCAACTAGAAACTCAATTCAGGATGTTAATTAAGTTGTTTCTTCCAATCTTGAAAAATGAAGATTGTAAAGATATTAAAAAATTAAAAAGAATAGATAAGAGAAAGATCAACACTAAATTTCTTTTATTTTTCAATCATGGAGAAGGTTATCAATATTACTCGCGAATCTTATCCTCAAAATTCTTTTTGTATGAATATTTATAAGTTTGAATGCGAAGGAGATGTAATTAGATTTGGAGTTCCATCAGAATCACTTAAAATTAGGACATAAGAAAGATTGAGCAATCTTCTAGCAAGTCAAATTAACAACATTATATCTTTTAACAAATCGATGAATTCATAATCGCAAAAGGCAAAAATGTCTTCTGACTTAAAAATATAGTTTTAGTTAAAACAAAGGCATCTTTTAGTTTTACCGAAACAAAAGGATGTCGTACATAACTTAATTAATTCATTTTTGGAAATTTGGTACAAATATGGTATTAAATCTTATCAAGAGAGGTAATGTTAATGAGAAATATTGAACCGAATCATGTGGTTAAAGGGAAATTTATTCAATTAAAATAAAAATAGGGTAGCTCAAAGAACGTGAAAATAGCGCCACCCTAGATTATTTATTTTAATTTCAATTTTTGTGTTATGTATGCGCGCCATACACATGGAAATTATATGGGAGGACATTATGCATGAAGAGATTTTGCAAATGAGGGCTTCACATGATTGGGATTCACTCTTCATACCATCTGTGTGGAGTGATATTTATTTTCTTATGAAATTTAATTATCATTGGGTTCTATCCTTTTCATATCACACGCATTAATGCTAGTTCAAACGATAATTGGAGGATGAGATGGATCTAAATTCAAATTCGAATTAGGCATGACAGAGATTGTGATATTGCATGACAAGTACCTTGAGAAATTCAAATAACAATTTTGTCTCACTTGATAAAGATACATTGTTATCTACTTAGAATGTGCAATATGCACGTGCTTTCATGAAATTTTCGGGGCAAAGCCTTCTAGGTTGAAACCCTCCAAATTTGCTTTATAATATAGAGATGTTCTCTCTTCTAACTTTCTTCGTTAGATCGGCTTTCGTGCGCGAAGTGACAAGATTGTCCTGGGTTTAAATATAATTCATATCAATCTCTCTATACAGTTACTTTTAGAAGAGATACTTCCTATTTGTTTATAATTGTCCTTAAGTGATCGAGAAATAATATAGTATCAATTAAGATACGCATGATAATCATTATGTTTCTAATACGTTTGATAACACAATTTCATTTTTCTATTTTTGGAACAAATTTTTACTCCAGAACTAGTTTTGAAACAGAAATTAGAAGTAAATATTTTTTACGTTTTTATTTTTAAAACAAAGTAAGAAATTAAAGCTCTTCTCTTCGCTCACTCTTGTTACTGCCAGCCTGCCACTTGCCCGCTTGCCTGCCACTACCAATCGCCACCCTCCCGCCTTCAGTCGCTGCTCGCCCACCTCTTGCCTCCACTCTAAAGGTAGAAATTTTATGTTATCATCAAACAAATTTATATTTCGAGAACAAAAATTTTGTATTGTTATCAAACATTAGTTTTTCTTTAGAAACTCGTCCATGGAATAAAAATAATAATAGAAAATCATTTTCTTGCTAGAAATTGATTTCTGAAACTAGATAGTTATCATTTACGTCCTTATCTTGTCAAATAGATGATTACCGTAAAAGAATCTCTATATTGTTTGTTTACAAGGTTTGGTTCATATATTCTTTACGTTCATGTGATTTCCCTTCACCTATTAATTTAGATTTTTGGGTTGGACTTACCTATGCTGTATTTGCTTTGACATGCTCTCATTCACAATTTATGAAATCACTTTATAAGTCAGGCTTCAATATCTATGTTATGGAAGGCATCGCCCTTCATGTGTAATGTCTAGAGAAGTGATGAGCCCTCTGTAGCGCTTGATTAATCATACCCACATCCATCTTTGTCCCTTCATGTATAATTTAGCGGAGTATGCTTTACACTTGATTCAACGATAGGGGGAAAACTTGATGATCTCCGTTTGTTGTTCATACTCATGTATATGACATTATATTCGCGCATAGACAGCTCAATCTTTCACATGGAAAACAGTGAAACTTAATTTTCCCTGAAAGTAGAAACGAAAAGAATGAAAAGTTCGATTTGAAGTATTCTGCAACTCCAGATTATAATTAGAAGAAATGACCTATTATCATGCCCTTCATCAGCCAGTTTTCAAGAAACTTCAACCGCACAAACTGCAAATCCCATTTGCAACTTTCATGACAAGATGGAAGTAAAACCCCTAAAATAATCTGTCCACTTCCATCAAATCGAGATTAAATCAGAGTAGATAATGAGCACGACCCACATGATCTCCATATAAAATTAGTGCCGAGGGCACAAGGACAGGTTTACCATAAAATGAAGCAATATGCTCTGGTCCTGTGTTCAACATTCAAGTAATCGAATGGAATTTGCTGCATCACTTGATAAATATGACTTTATTATATTCTTGACAACACTGGGCTTAACAAAATAAATGCCCAGTATTCCAATCACAACGGTTGGTTAGTGCTCTTTCACCATGCTCTCTACTCTTCTCTACACTCAACAATCTATTGTGTTTCTTCAATTTCTCTCAGCCAGCATTCCAAATATATGTCCTGTCCCATTTGCTATGTATTGCTTTCTAAAGAGGAAAGGCAGGAATAAAGGAACAAAAGAAATATACCATGTGAGGTGCACGAACCTTGATTGAAGCAAGTTCACTATGCTTCTCAACAGCTGGGTACAAAGTTCTGTAGGCTACTCGGGTTCATTTCCCTCTTGGCTCCTCACAAAAGGTTAGATTGCAGCTTCGTATGTGAACAAATTCCATTGACCATATTCGAGTGACATTCCAATCAAGGTCTACAGGCGCGGTTTTTCTCTGATGGGGTTTCTTGCGAATGGAAATGTCTGTAGATTCAATTTCCGATGCGAGAGAACTTTGTGCCGAGCCAAGCAGAAGAAATTATGCGACCAAACAAGAGGAGATATATGATGAAGGATATATAGGCTGCTGTGCCGATGCAAACCAAGAAACTGATGAACAGACCCTTCACTTCAGAAGTTATGAAATCCACCAACAGATAGCCATTGATCATTATCAGAATTGCAGCCACAGTCCAGGCCACTCTCTATTATACCAATAAAAAAAAGTAACAAGTCAATCATCAGGGGAGCATCAGCTGTAACAAGTAGATCATGTCTAGTTCAACAATCCTTAAGTACTTCTGCATAGAGTTTGATGAAATTTGGACCCAAAATAAGGTGGTGATGAGTAAGATGTGCACAAAAGTGCAAACCCAAAAAGAAAGATGATAAAAACCAAAAACAACAGAATTAAAAAATAAACAGCAGTCAAGTGTTTGGATAGTCAAACATGGTTGCTCACTTTTCTTAGAGCAGTTCGTGCTTCAGATGCAAAATACAGTTGTCTGGTAAGCAGAGCAAGATATAAAAGATGAGGCAAAGTATGATTGGTTCAATTGATAAGAGCTGCTATTTCGCATTTCACTAGGGCTAGACCCAAGTCTCATGACACACCAGCCTTCCTCTACCATCTCTTAAGATTCACCATCCTTCCTTTACCTTATGCGTGAAAAAGAAGTCAGCCATAATAAGAAAGTATACTAATGGCAAAGAATGATCAGGCACAGGAAAAATTGACTTCTATTTTAATGAACTCAACATCCAAGTCTCAGCAGCCCTTATTTCTATTTTAACCTTTAATTGCTTCATTTCTTGCCAACCTTGCAAATGCTCACTTATTCATTCCTTCAACCAACAAGCACCTTCACTTTTTTGGGAACCCTCTAAACTTGTCGAACTTACTGCAATTCCAATTGGCTAAGGGGATTATTGCAGCTTAACCCTCCAGCTCTACCTTTCTCCAAACCATCATCTCATACGAAAAGCTAGCATGAACTCAAAATTTGGGCACTGGCACAACATAATGTCAATTCAAGTTGTTCACCCAAAGGGATCTAAAAAGAAGCAAGTAGAATGGTGATTTCAACAAATTTACCAAAAGTAGTCTCTCATTGGGTCCAAGAGAACCTGCAAGAGCACATAAAGGATATATTGTTACCAAATGATGAATAAAAAGAAATCACCTCAATGAGAGGACCAATTTTGAAGGAACCCATTAGATGCTCCTGGGATACCATAGTAAGAAGAGGTATCAGCGCAAAAGGGATCTGTATACACTGAAGTACATTAAGCCATTCATTCAAAATGTCCAGGGAAGCTTCAGATGTGTTGAAGACAATAGCCACTATTATTGTGGGCACAATGGCAAGGCTCCTTGAGATAGTTGCCCTAAGCCATTTCTTAAGACGCAGGTTGAGAAAACCTTCCATGATGAACTGCCCAGCATATGTGCCGGTTATTGTACTACTCTGTCCAGCTGCTAGCAAACCGATACCCCAAATATAAAGTATTGGAAACAACCCTCCCCCATACTTCTCCTGAAGATAATTACCCGCATTCACAAGCCCAATTGTCTTGGCTTCTTCTGTACCATAGAATCCCTTGGCAAAAACTGATGTCACAAGCAAATTTATTGTGAACATGACTGAAAGAGCAGCCGACGACTCGATGGAGTAGTAATTCAGCGCCTCTTGGACCCGACCTTTATCCTGGTGATCAATATTTCTCGACTGCACCAAGGCAGAGTGCAAGAACACATTGTGAGGGGTTATAACACAGCCCACGACTCCCACAGCTTGCCTAATCGTCTTTGAACTAAGTCTTGGAAGGAGAAGACCTGCAGGAAGGATCTGAGCCCCGGATAGCTACTAGTTGCATTTATAGCATCCTGTGGATACTAAGATGAACCCACGAAAGGAGTGACAAGGAAAGTTTCTTACCGGTTATAAGCTCTTTCCCGCTGGGTTTTGTCTCCCCAAACATGCAGGCAAAGGTCAAGGCCATTGTTGATATGAGAACTGCAAAAACAGCTTCTAATTTCCTCACTCCATAGTTCTCAAGGAATAAAAACATGAAACTAGTCATAAAGAGAAATCAGTTAATTATCGGTGCATACCAGATAATATCAATTTATTCAGTAAAAGATAAGTGTGCAAAGTTGGCAATCATCATAAGGAAAGGACATAAGCTTGAATAAGTAATTATTACAATGACAATCCAGATTGAGAGTACTGTACACCCACTGCTTAGAAAGACTGAAAATGAAGAATAACCACCTGTTGGCAAGGTCTCAAATTTCGCCTGCATCTCTAAGGACATGTTATTGCCAACAATGAGTTAAAGACATGAGAAACTGTACATGCTGCAGCACATATAGCTAGGAACTGGATTCATATATTACTACCAACATAGCTACAACTGTATACAAAATAAAACTATATGTCAGTACACATAAAGATCTCGTCTTCTCTCCCCTGTATAAGGGCCCTAGGTGTAAAAGAGTTGTGGTGAGGCGCACCTTCCACTTTGGTTCTTAATGCATATGAAAAATGTATTCCCCATCGTATAGTAAGCCTAACCACATTCACCTCAATGCGACCTAGAACGGACTTCTCTATCACAGTGAGAAACTGATGTTTTGATAAACTCTTCAAACTTTTCTTTTTTTGAGAAGTTAATCAACTCCAAAACATATGCTACTACTAATAATAACAAGTTCAATCATTTTCTTCACTGTGACTTAAGCTCCATTTCAACTTCTGAGGTGCAAAACATGGGATGCAATTCAGAGAGTTCTGGAATCCCTCGGACATGCAGATTAATTCTATCAAAAGAAGCATAGATCTCAGTCTGCCTGCCTAAGCTGCAGCAAAGGCAGCAAACAAGCTCCAGTGGCATCAAGGGACAAACTATGATAAATGATCAAGTTTCCTTCTAATGTCAAAAGTCTTTCATAAGTTGACGAATACCAAAATGGCAAACATGAAGCTGCGAAAGTTCCAACCGCACCCAAGATAACACGCAGTGATATCGAAGAATAAGCTAACGCCCACTCAGAGGGTCTAAACAATATCAGAGATACCCATGTTTTTGTTGCTTTGAGATAACTAATAACAATCATGGATGCACATTGTAACGTGGATTTATGTTATATACTTTCTAAGGCTATTAGGCAATGAATCGAAACATAATTAACCATTCAGCATCTACCCCACCACTTACCAATAGCTATAATTCGTTCGAATGCTATACACTACGACCAGTTTGTCTATGATGTTAGCCATAATATAATTCTAGGTAAGACTAATGCTAAATAAACTAATAATGGTCTACTAAGAATAACTTATAAAACATTGTGGCAGAACTTAGTGAACTCTGCATTTGGCTCGATTGTTTAAATGTCGACTTCATCGCTGTCGCTCTCTAAATCAATCTTGATATACTTAGGCGTTCGAACCTGAGGAAAAAACAACTGAAGATCTATCGTCACCTACCAATCTGACGCGGTGATGATGACCCCGGCCCAGAGCGGCAGCACCCCGCGGCTGAGCACCTGGATCCCGATGGCGCTCCCAATAACCTCCTGAATATCCGCAGCGACGAGGGTGACCTCGGCCATGACCCACAGCACCAGCCGCGTCCAATTCGGATACTCCTCCCTGCACAGCTCCGCCAGGTGCCGGCCCGTCACGACGCCGAGCCGGGCCGACAGCATCTGCAGCAAGAGACCCATGAGCGTCGCCCACATCAGCAGCCAGAGCAGGGAGTACCCGGCGATCGCGCCGGCCTGGAGATCTCCCTCGAGATTCCCCGGATCCAGGAACGCGATGCTCATCAGGAAACCCGGGCCGGTGAAGAGCCAGAGCTTCTTCCACGAGAAGGGGGGCGCGGCGGCGGACTCAGCGGCGGACTCGGCGGCGTCGACGTCGAAGACCCGGACCTTGTCCCGGGTGGAGAATGCGGACTCGGGTCCGTACTGGCCGTCCCGGTCATCGTCGGACGACGACGACGACGACGGCGACGGCGACGGCGGAGAAAGGGGTTTGGAGGGCAAGAGACGGTTCTCCTCGTCGTCTTCGCGGTGCTTGCGGTGGTGGCGTTCTTGAGCGTCGGGTCGGGCGGTCGGAGAAGGCATCGCCGGCGAGTCGTCGGGTCGGCGGATTTCGGGTTTGCATGCGAGAAAAGATGCGGAACTGTTGGGTGGGGCACTCCTTTGTTTTGCTGACAGGGCATGGAAAATCCCAAGAAGAGTGAGAGAAAAAGCGAAGGAGAATAATCGGTGACGCGGTTGTGCCGGGAAAGTAGCGCAATCGTCGGTGACCGGAGCTTTTTCCGCTTTTTGTCGAATTACTTAATTAAAGAAAAAAAATATCACCAAAAACTTCAAATTATAGTATTTGAGATAATTTTACCATGAATTTTTTATGCCATTAAAAATATCAGATTATTCTACTTGAGATAATTTTATTCTAAACTTTTTTGTACTACCAAAAATCCCAAACTAATTTGCCATGAACTTTTTCTTATGCTATAAAAAACCTTAAACTATATCACTTGAGACATATTTACCCCAAATTTTTTGGCTAAAAGGTATTTTTATTTTTTTTCTCCTCTCTTCCCTCTGTCGGCCATGAAAAAGGGAAGCCGGTGAGGGTCACCCTCGCTGGCAGTAGAGTCGGGCAAGGGCAACCCTCCCCGGCGTGGAGCGAGGGCGGCCCTTGCCTGACGCCGAGGAGGGTTGCCCCCCGAATCCGATGAGGGCACCCTCGTTGGATCTAGCAAAGGCGATCCTCACCCGACGTCAAGGAGGGTCACCCTTGCTTGACTCCGTCGCCAGCGAGGGTAGCCCTCCTTGGATTTCCTCTACCATGGCCGGCAGAGGGAAGAGAGGATAAAGAAAAAAAACAAAAATGCCATTCAATTAAAGAGTTTGAGGTAAATGTGTCAAAAATGGTATAGTTTAGAATTTTTGGTGGCACAATAAAAAATTCAGGGTAAACTTGTCTTGAGTGATATAATTTGGGAGTTTTTATGACACAAAAAAAAATTTATGGTAAAATTGTCCCAAGTGGCATAATTTTAAGTTTTTGATGGTACAAAAAAAGTTCAAAGTAAAATTATTTCAAGTAGTATGATTTGATATTTTTGGTGGTGTTTTCCCTTAAAGAAAAGCTAGCGATCGATGGGTGTTAGATTTTCTAAGGTAATCAAATTCCCGAGTCATAAAAATTTCTGATATGTATAAAGTAAAATTACTCATTTCATCGCACTTTACTTAGGCTTCTGACCAGTCCAATAAATAAGTTAGCGGCTATGACCAAAAATTAAAAAAAAAATAATAATAAGTTAGCGGCGGTGCTAGAATAACAAAGTTTAAAATTGATGAGAAATCAAGTTGCGAGCCGTAGAATTTTAAAAAATCGAAGCAAAGAGCCAATGTCAATGTCCGCTTGACAATATGTTAAACCCCACTCAGAGCCCACCTAAGAGGGCCTAAGGAAGCTAAACCCTCATGAAAAGAACGACAAGCCTCTCCTCTCACCCTGTGTGAGCTCCCCCTCTATCCCTCTCCTAGTGATAGCTAGCTTCTCCCCCAAACCCTAATTTCCTTGCCCCGAATCCATGGAAACATCAACCCATCTCCCACCCGATTAGCATCCTTCTTTCCACATAGGTTTGAGTGCTATGGGATTGCAAACCCCATCACTCGGAGACTGTGGAATCTCAGTTCTCTGGTGATAGCTTGCTTCTCCCCCAAAACCCTAATTTCCTTACCCCGAATCCATGGAAACATCAGCCCATCTCCCAACCGATTAGCATCCTTCTTTTCACAGAGGTTTGAGTGCTATGGGACTATAAACCCATCACTCGGAGACTGTGGAATCTCAGCAACCCATACCCATCCTGTAGCTCTAAAAGCCTAGAATGAAGCTACTACTCTAGAACTGAGCTCCCTTCACTCTATGCTCCAAACCAGCTTACACTAACTCAAATATTCAGTAACAGCAACAATGGAAGAAACCTAACTCAGAATGGCAGCTTTATGTAGAAGTATGGGCGTTCTCTGGTCTGAAGCTGTAGTCACCGAATTAGATGAGGAAATTCCTGTGGAAGAGCAACAGGTAAATGAACAAACCCTTTTATGGCAAACTGTATTCCAAGCCCAATGTTAGGGCCTGCATGGTAACGATTCTGTTCCTAGGAACAATTTCTGATTAGAAATGATTCTTTTTTATTCTGTTCCCGGGAACAGTTTCTGAGCATTTGAAGGCATTTGGTAATTGAAAAAAATTTATGTTCCTGAAATAGAAAAAGAACATAAATGCGTTTGGTAACTGAAAAACATTTTTATTCCAGATTTTTTCAAGTGCTTTTTAAAACTTAGTATTGAATTCTCATTGAGCACTCATCAATTTAATTATTTTTCTTGTAAGAAAGAAAACAATATGAATATGGTGATATGTATATACTTATTATATACATGGCAATATATATAAAGATGGTATATACTTGGTATATACTTATTATATACAAGCAACAATCTTTTTCCTTATTGTCTACTCAAGTTTAACTCGGGCGACGTCGAGTTTGAGTAACGTTAATATCTATGCAAGTCGATGTTCAGTAGTCGTCATTGCTGGATACTTTCTCACACGCGCGCTTGCACTCACAATCCCGTTTTGCAAGTGACACATACTCGATTCTTGATACTTGAGAATCTTAGCATTTTTCACAAAAACTACATAGAATTAGAGCTCGCTTGAGCTCAAACTTGAATTGAAAATTACAACTTAAAAGCCGTACTATAACAAGTCGGCAACAAGAGAGACATTCAAAAATTCAAGAAACCTAAGATCCTCTCTCGTCATCATCTAGTATTTAAAAACAATATTACAAAAATTAGAAACATAGAGTCATGGAATCTCAGGCATATCGTAATCCCTTGCCATTTTATTTGCAATTCTTTTCCTAAGAATTTCCATCTCACATGCTTGCTCATTGGATATATCATCTGCAACCTCCACTTCCCTAGGTCCAAACGGGTACTCCGGATCTCCATAACAGGAAAAAATTTTGTCCATCCTGTCTTGGT
The DNA here is from genome assembly GCA_014182845.1 of Corymbia calophylla. Taxonomy (NCBI): domain Eukaryota; kingdom Viridiplantae; phylum Streptophyta; class Magnoliopsida; order Myrtales; family Myrtaceae; genus Corymbia; species Corymbia calophylla. Next base: position 18,732,157 of record CM024698.1, on the reverse strand, counting down.
CACGAATATAATTATGTAGAGCATAACATGCAATTACAATAAGTGCTTGTTTTCGAATTGTAAATGAAGGCATGTGTCTTAAAATGGTGAAGCGATTCTTTAATGCCCCAAATGACTTCTCAACAACATTCCTTAATGCAGAATACCTATAGTTGAACAATTGTCGTGCTGTTATTGGCTGTCTCCCTCTCCCCCTATAATCGTTCAAATGATACCGTTCACCTTTAAATAGAGTTAAAAATCATGAAAGTGATGCATAACCAGAATCTACCACGTAGTATTTGCCTATAACATGGTATATATAAATTTGTTATAATGGGCAATCATAACACAATCATAAGGAAAGTTTCTTCTTGTAGACAAAGCAAATACCTTGTGGTGGTCGAAGAAATTGCAATCGAGGAGTCTCGAGTGCTGCCGAAAGCAACCGGCAATCATTAGCAGATCCTTCCTTTCCAGAATACACGAAAGTAAACTTCATGTCAAATGAACAAGCGCATAGCACAGTTTGGGTGGTATTACATTTCCTGCCTCTAAATGGAATTTGCTGGGATATAGGGACAAAAGCATGTATATGGGTGCCATTAATAGAACTTATACAACCCTGTGCATTTATGAAAATTCAATATTATACAAGATTATTAAAATGTATTTAATAGTGTAAACTCTATATAAAAAACCATACCTTAAAGTAGCGTTCATGATTAAGATTCATAAGAATTTCCCGTGGGACAATATCAAAGGATGGTGGTTTGATAACCTCTTTTGAGAGTTTTAGAATTCTTTCAACACCATGTTAAAATACCTATTAATTGTTTGTCCTGAACGTTGGAATCTCTCACATAAATCGCTATTGGACTTATTATGACAAACCAAAGATAAGAAAATCACAAGTTGTTCATCTATCCTAACATACCGACTATTTTTCAATCAACCTTTTGCCATCATTAAATCACATAGGTTTAGAAAAACATGTCTCTCCAACCTGAAAGCTTCATAAATTCTATCTAAATGTCCGTAAACAACCTCTCTTATCCATTCGGGTCCTGATAATTTGCTGTCCCTAATAGGTTCTCTTGTATGCATGGACATGTCCATCGCAACAATGCACAACAACACTACTTGATCTCCCTTCCATAGTACCTATATTATCACATAAATACATGAACATTAATATAGATATTTGGAATATATATAATAAGCAATAACATAAGTTGTGACTAAAAACAAACCAAATATAAAAATCTCAACAATTCACGTACCTATGGCACCACTAAAATACAAGATTCTTGACATCAATATCTCTAAAAACTACATATAAACCAATAACATAAGTTATATAATCAAATAAAACCCATATAAGCCAATAACATAAGTTATATAATCAAATAAAACCCCACAGAATTCACAATGCAATCTTAACATCTATTGAAGACATTGAAGAAGTCCATATCTTCTTTCAGCTGGGGATTTAATAAAACCTCCCTTCATGCAACACTAACACATGCTCGTTTCACTGTTTTGTTGTACAAATCTTGCTCCAACTCATACATACTAACAAGGATGTCAATCACAACAGATATGGAGAAGGGGTCCACGGGTGATGGTATGGCCTGTGAGGTGGCAGAACCACTTATAGATTGACTCGTCTTAGCTTTGATAAGCTCTTGTAGAGCTTTGCAAGTGTCACCAACACCAAAAGAGGTATTGCTTTTTCTCCTCTTGGTATTTAGAGTCCTATTCAATTTGTGTTTTTCATGAACTGGAGTTGTTGTATTGTCGGGTGTAAAAACCCCATCATCAATGGAGTGTTCACTTAAGTCTTTCGGCTCACCGTCTGCATCGCCACCACCATTGTCACCTTCTATTGATACTGTCAAGTATTTGGCATTTCCTGTGGCATGATTTCCAGTAGCATATGTACCATCAAATACAATACACAAGTTGGCATACTGAGGAAATCCATTCTTATTGAATTTTGCCCACTCAGTATTATCCTACAATTTTCTCAATAATGATATATGTTAGTAACATAATCAAACATTTAAGAAATTATATCTACAATGATATCAAAATGATCAGAAGTTAAAAGATATCTTGATGTGAGAATCCCAAACACTTAGATCGTCGACAACAACTGTGTTATTCACATTATCCCAGCCAAATCTAGATTGTGAAAGAAGTTTCTTAAAACTACCATACCGTTTTCTCAGTTTGTTCACATTGTTCCTCAACTGTAGTAGAGTATATTGGAATGCTGTCTGTTTATTGAATTTATTCCGTATGTTATTCCATCCTGCTTTGTTGTAAGTAGAAAATGTGCGATTTCCCTTTTTAACCTCCTCTACCAACAAACTTACAAATAGGTTGGTTAAAGGTTCGGTCCACTTTGCACTGAATATCTCTTTCTGGGATACCATTTAACCTTGATCGGTTGAGCATCATATAAATTATGCCTCAAGTTAATAATGTAATCATGTAGGAATTACAAGCAATACACGCAACCATTCTCAAGAGACTGGTTAAAAAACAACAAAATAGATATATGTAGTCAACTAGTTACCGGATTTTGGAGATGCGCAAAATTATGGAAGCACCAACGTTAATAAAACTGTACAATTAGCAAAATGAGGAATTCATGCAAACAAGTAGAAACCAAATATATATGATACCTCACAGCACACTATCAAGGCATTCTATCAACTTAATAGTGGCCTTCCGATGTACATCAAACTAACAAAAAATAAACAAGTAATGTTTAAGACTAAAACAGAAGACCAAAGTCTGTCACCGTTCTAAAAAAACCTTATCAAAGAAGTAGATGCAAAGACGGCACAAATCTGCAAAGAAGAAGATGGACGTGAGACGTGAGTAATGCCGAGGATAAAGACACTTGAGAGTGCTGCATTAGGAACACAAAGCCAACATTGAAGAAGTAGAACATGACAAGTTGACAACACAATGATAATGACGAGTCACTGATCCTTAAATATTTTATCATAGAGTAATTTTGTGTTCTTTGTTTCATGTCCCTGGTTCTAGATCATGGCTGAACCGAGACAGAGCCATATTTTAATAGAGAACCAAATATTCAATCAACTACAGGTCAACAATTAAAATAGAATTCTCTAAAGAACAACTCTGAATTTGACGAGAACACAATGCTTCTTATTATAATTAAGAAATTTCCTTAATGGATAAAGATCTGTTCTAGATCGTGATTATATAACATCATATAAACAAAATCAAAGGAGGAATACATGAATTCAATCTATCGTGTCCTCGGTTGGGGTGGGGAGAGAGAGAGAGGGAAAATATTGCATGTCCTCAGAACATAATAGCTAGTGCTGCAGTAAAACTAATATATTTTTCTCAATTTCCTGAGAAATAATATTGAGTTTACTTACTTTTTACTAAGTGAATAACATGCAACTAACCACTCTGTTAAAATTGGTCCAAGCTAGATAAGGCTGGGGTAAGGGGAAAAGAGATCAATTTGAAGAAAGAACCTGCTTAAAGCCGAATATAAGGTTAGCCCACTATATATCCCTCGAGATCAGCAAATTGGACCTAGCAAGAAGAGGTGCAACATAGGCCTAAAAATTCAAATAAAACATCAAGTCATTTCCAAATAACTCTAAACTTAAGGGAGAAAAACCTTCAGTAGCTGAAATCTATAGTACATAAAGGAAAAAGAGTTGTGGCACTACCCAATGACATACAAGCATTCATATGTAGGCTAAACAAAAGTAGACTGACATATGAAGCTATTTTTCTCTTAATCTTGAGTAAGTCACGCAACACCATATCGTTTAGGAGCACCATAAGCCCATATGAGGAATAGGTAAACAGGCATGTTTCAACTATGTTGTCCTTCTTGGTCTGCCTAGTGGGGACTCTTTACTAAGGCCATGAAGTACCACAAGCATGTCTTCACCCTCAGGAACTCAATAGAAACAAGTCGAGATAGATGCTTTGAATGGTCAAAAGTTCATCACAGAGAAAGCACGGATAAAAAATTTACATGATGCAACAACATGATCATAATATGGGAAGTCAAAAACCAGAGCAGATTCGCTGGTCCTCCGGCGAGCTTGAGCGATTCTGCTCACTGGAGCTCGAGCAAGCAAACTCGCTGGTGCTCCAGTGAGCAGACTTGCTGGTGCTCCAGCGAGTTCAAATGAGTCTGCTCGCTGGTGCTCCAGTGAGTCTGCTCACTCGAGCTTCAGCGAGCTCGCAAGTTCAAGCGCGAGCGAGCTCGCAAGTTCGAGATCTACGAAGCCTTAAATCGGCGCTCGAGCGAGCGTCGATCAAGCAAGCCCTTACCCAAATTGGTTGCGAGTCAAGGAAGATGGGTACTCACCTCAAACAAGCAGCTTGAGTCGGCGAGGGAGCAGCAAGTTTTGTCTTCGGAGAGAAAACCGGCGTGACCAAAGAGCTTTTTAAGTGGAAATGAGAGAATGGCCTCCCCTCAAAAAGTCTTTTGTTGTTTCTCTCTTGATTCTTTTTTTTTTTGTTCTTGGGAATAAGAAGTAACTTTTTTTTATTCTGAATTCTACTCCAAACTTGTTTCAGGGGACAAATTTGTTCCCGAGAACAAAAAGTTTACCAAACGCATTTATGTTCCAAATCCACTGCGGGAACAAAAAAACAGAATCAGTTGTTCCCGGGAGTGTTATCACGCAAGCCCTTAATGTCCAGGCATTTCTTAACACAATGAGGAAAGCATGGAAAACATAATCTGTTAAATGTGAGGTACTAGAGCTTGGATTTTTCACTTTCTTATTTAGCTCAGCAGAGGAGAAAAAGAAAGTAATCGACTCTAGACCATGGTTCTTTGCAAGTAACCTCTTAGTATCACAAGAAGGGGATCCGACTATATCTGAACATTGTTATGAATTTACGCAAAGCTGAGTGTTATAGAGGAGATCAAATTTGAGGCTAGAACCACTAACTCCCACAAAACTGGAAACGCAAAGGTCCGATTGGACTTGTCTCGGCCCTTGCAAACAGGAACAATCATAAGCTTTTGAAGTAAAAAATGATGGTTAGATTTCAAATACGAACGACTTCCTCTTTTTTGCTACTCCTGCGGCAGAATAGGGCACTATGCTAATTTCTGACTGGATATACCTTATGAAGAATCAGGCCTACCACAGGACAAACCAGGTCGCTATGGATCATGGTTGAAGGTGGAAGTCGAGGAAACAAGCTAATTTTGGAAGGCTTTTTATGGGGAAATCGACTCTTCTATAGCTGATGAGGAAGGTGTATCAACCAAACCTATCACCCTTAATGAGGAGCTTCACAATACAGAAGAAGCATAACAAAACCCGATGGCTATAATCTTAGCAAAACCTGCTGAAACTGAGAATACAACATATATGGAGATGGCAGATCATCTAGTAACCAGCAAAGGTAAGAGAGCATTACAAAATCTCTTACTAATTCACAATTCTGCAGCTAATGAGGCATATACTGGGTGTTCAAAAAAAGAGAAGCACACCTATAAGGCCCCGGTGCCAAAGAAACAGAAACAAGTCAGTCCTTATGAGAAGCAGCCTTCTCCTACCCTGGTTATAAATGAGAAGCAACTCATGGACGCCCCAATCCAGTTATGGGAAGGTGTCCAATCATAGGTTTTGGTGGCTAGCCCTAATAAGCCACCACAACATCGATGAGGATCCTGAGCTAGAACTGTCAAAGGTTGGGCACACCCTTGACAGTTCGTCATCTTAGTGCCTTAGTGGCTCATGAAAGGCCCAATTTGGTTTTTCTAATGGAAACCAAAAATAAAGAACATATGGTGGAAGGAGTACAAAAACGGCTTAAGTTTACTTACTTCTTTCTCATCGAACCAATTGGTATTGCGGGAGGCCTAACTCTTATGTGGGATGAAGAGGTTGTGGTGGAAGTGGATTTCAGCTCGAGGGAACTCATTGATATTAAATGTAAAGATCAAAACAGTGGAACACTCATGCGAATATCTTTTCTACATGCCTCTACTAACTTTCAGGAGAGACAACAACTTTGGCAAACATTAAGCTCCACCTCCTCCACTCACTCCTTTCTCATCGAACCAATTGGTATTGCGGGAGGCCTAATTCTTATGTGGGATGAAGAGGTTGTGGTGGAAGTGGATTTCAGCTCGGGGGAACTCATTGATATTAAATGTAAAGATCAAAACAGTGGAACACTCATGCGAATATCTTTTCTACATGCCTCTAGTAACTTTCAGGAGAGACAACAACTTTGGCAAACATTAAGCTCCACCTCCTCCACTCACTCCTTTCTCATCGAACCAATTGGTATTGCGAGAGGCCTAACTCTTATGTGGGATGAAGAGGTTGTGGTGAAAGTGGATTTCAGCTCGGGGGAACTCATTGATATTAAATGTAAAGATCAAAACAGTGGAACACTCATGCGAATATCTTTTCTACATGCCTCTACTAACTTTCAGGAGAGACAACAACTTTGGCAAACATTAAGCTTCACCTCCTCCAGTAACACCCTCCCCTGGTTATGTATGGGAGACTTTAATGAAGTACTGAGAAGATTGGACGCCGAAAAGTGGATAGGTACAGAATTCAAGCGTTTCGTGACTTCTTGAATGATTACTCTTTTATGGACATTGAAAGCAAGGGTTGTGCATATATCTGGTCCAATAATATGAAGGGAACCGATCTAGTAAAGAAATGGTGGACAGGGCAGTGTGTAATCTCGGCTAGAGAATTGCTTTTCTACATGCAGAGGTGTATGCTTTACCCACCATAGGTTTAGACCACAGTCCATTATTACTGGAAATTGACAAGGCCGAAAAACCACGGAATAGGCGTTTAAATTAGAAGCATTTTGGTCGGAAGAACCTGAATGTGCAAAAGTGATAAAGAAAATATGGGCGGATGAAAGCATAAACCAAAACAACTTCATCAGCTACGGAAGGTAGTCGCAGCATCGAGTAAATAGAGTAGGGGTAAATTTCAGAACTCTCAAACACATATCACTAAGCTCAAAACACGGCTTATGCACCTCACTAATGATGCTGAAGGGGAATCGAATGGGGAGGAATTTAGAACTATTGTTACACAAATTGAAGAACTTTAGCACCAAGAGGAAATGTATTGGGGTATGCGGTCCAAGATTAATCGGCTGAAATGGTGTGACCAAAACACCAAGTACTTCCATGCTACGACCATCCAAAGAAGGCAGCGAAATAAGATCACTATGTTAAAAATTGATTACCAGACATGATGCCGAGACCCCTTAGCTCTAATACAACACATTCAAAGCTTCTATCAGAATCTATTTACATTAGTGGACGATAGGAATTACTAGCCGATCTTAGACCAATGCTCTCGGGTAGTTTCGGTTGAGATGAATGAGGCGCTAGTCAAGCAAATGTCTAAAGAGGAGGTTAAAATAGCGATCTTTCAACTAGGAGCGACTAAAGCACCTGGACCGGAAGACCTATTCTACCAAACTAATTGGTCAATTTTACATAAGGATCTATTCGGCATGGTAGACTCTTTTTTCCGCCAAGGCAGGTTCAATTCTAAGCTAAATAAAACACATATAGCACTCGTCCTAAAGTTGCAAACTCATAAGATATTATCCAATACAGACCTATTAGTTTGTGCAACTTCAATTACAAAATCATTGCGAAGGTAATGGCTAATAAGCTGAAATCATGGCTCACAATGATAGTATCTATGGAACAAAGTGTCTTTGTTAGTGACCGACAAATTCAGGATAACATTATCATTGTACAAGAGGTGCTCCGCCACTTAAGTATCAGGAAACGAAAGAGAAAATTCCAGGCTATTTTGAAACTCGATATGCAAAAAGCCTATGATAGGATTAAATGGGATTTTCTATGTGATTATATGCGAACAGTGGGATTTGATAAAAATGGGTCCAATGGGTTCATTATTGTATCTTAACAGTAACATTTAGCACATTAGTAAATGGGAAACCTTTGACCACTTTCAAACCAACAAGAGGAATAAGACACGGTGACCCCCTTTCACCCTATCTATTCATCATTGCTGCTAACGCCCTATCCTCATTGATGTTTAAAGCTGTGGCCGATGGTACTATAAAGGGCATATAGCTAACTCTCACCTGCCCCACCTTATCCAACTTACTATTTGCTGATGATGCTATCCTTTTTCTAAATGGTACGGTAAGAGAAGCTCAAAATCTTGCTAACATCCTAAATCAATACTGCTACGCTTCGGGCTAGGCCATCAACTTAAACAAATCGGGCCTCTATTTAGGCAAGGAATGTCCTCAGCCCCTCAAATAGAACATTGCAGCAAAACTGAGAATACCTATCATAGAAAAAATAGGGAAATACCTAGGTATTCCATTTGATTGGGGCCAAACAAAAAAGCATATGTTTAATTGACTCCTTACTAAGGTTGAAAGTAAACTAGAAGGTTGGAAGGAGAAGTTGATTTCTAAGGCGGGCAAAGAAATCCTCCTAAAAACATTTATTCAAGCATTACCCCAATACGCCATGTCGATATTTAAAATCCCATTAGCTATTTACAGGGCTATTGAGAAAAAAACAGCATCATTTTGGTGGAAGCAACACGCATCAAAGAGGGGCATCTATTGGAAAAAAAACGGAAGGAACTCAAAATTAGAAAAGAACATTGAGGACTAGGATTCCGAGATTTAGCAAATTTCAATAGAGCCATGCTAGGAAAGCAAGCTTGGAGATTAATTCAAATGCCAAATGCATTATGGAGCAGAGTGGTAAAAAGTATCTACTTCCCTATAGGGGAGTTCTGGACAGCACAAAAATGACCCCAATCCTCTTAGGGCTGGCAGAGTCTATTGGTGGGTAGAGAAGTCATTGAACCAAATACTCGGTGGATTGTGAGGGATGGGGGAAAAAATCGGAATCAGAGAGGATCGGTGGTTGTCCTCAAGCAAGATAAATGGTCCAACAAATTGCTAGGATCCATGCTGGGTAGCAGAATTGATTAATCGAGCAGTCCAGGGTATGGGACCTCAGCAAACTAAACGATTTATTCGAGGAAAGTATTGTCAAGGAAATAACTGCTACTCCTTTAGGCAAACAACCTACCCTAGACAAGCTAACGTGGATAGCAAACAATTTTGGAAAATACACAGTAAAAAGTGACTACAACAGCATCCACAACACAGGCGAGCCCTCATCAGCAAACAACCCAACAACATCCTAAGCCACTCAAAATTACTATGGACAAACAACCCAACAACATCCTATCAAACACCAAAATTACTATGGACAAAGGTTTGTCACAACATAATATTCTAGCCGACACTACCCCATCGAACATTCAAACTACCCCAAAAATCAGACTTCTCATCTGGAGTATATGCAATAACGCACTTCCTACGAAAGAAAACCTATACAAGAGAAAGGTGTTACCTGATCCACTATGTCCCCTCTGCCGCAACGAACCCGAAACAATGGAGCACTTGTTTATCCTATGCGACTGGACAAAAGAGCTATGGTCACAACATAATATTCTAGCCAACACTACCCCATCGAACATTACCCAAATAGACAAGTGGATCCATGAAAACCTTACCTCTAAGAGCATGCGAATAATCGCATCTCACCCCCTCCTCCTCGACAACCTTATGGTTGGCGGTTCCCGGCTAAGGCACGGCGACGCTCTCTTTTCCCGCCTACCGCAGGAGTCCTATGGCAAATTTGGAAAAAAGTCGGGACGAACACCATGGTCTTCCGAGGTTCTCTCTCTTAATGTGATCTGCTCATGCGACATGCCATTTCGAACCCGAGAAAAGCCGCCGAACACGCACTCTCCATGAACCACCTGTATGAGAAGTGGAACAAAACATTAATTAAAACAATTAATCAATTCAATTAAATCAAATCATGCTTAATTAATCACAAAAATCACATAAACATAATTAATCCCAAATTAAGCACAATTAAGCTTAATAAGCAAAAATCTTAACCAACTAACACACTTAGGGCAATACAACAATTAAACCCCTTAAACCAAAATTAACACTAACTAACCAATGCAAAATAGACATGGACTCACTTCGCTCAAAACCGCACCGCTTTGGAGGAGGAAGCCGATCGAAATTGAACGGGCGCCCGGAAGGGGTCGAGGGGAAACCACTTGTGGCTGGTAAATGGTCGAAAACGGTCCGGCGACAGCCGGCTTTCGGCCGGAATACGGGATGATCGGAAGCTCTTTCCGGCGATCGGCCGACGCTATTTGAACAGAAATTCTCTTCTGAACACAACGGCGGGTGGCACGAGACGAGATTCCAACGGGAAGGAAATGAACAACTCAGATTTCGGTGAAAGGTACGCAAGTCTCACGGTCGAGTCGTTTTCCCAGACGAGTTCTATCCTCATTAGCCTTTCCCTCAAGGCCGGTATCTGATCGGTTCAGTGAGATCAACCACTACATCTTCGTTGGATCGGTCGCCGGGTATGTAGAAAAAAACACAACACACCACAACGGGGTGCTCGTTGATGGCTTTGTCCAGTCGATCCATGCCCCTTCAGCTCAAATCGCGAAAGCCCTAGCTGTGAGATATGTACTGATTTGGCTGAAGGAGAAAAAGGCAAACGAAACTGATCTGAACTTTACTTCCCTAGCTGATCTGCGCTTTACTCCCTTTGCTGATCTTCACATGTGCGTATCAACGGATAGCTTATCTGTTTGCAAGTTTGTACTAGGCCAAGAGGCCCCTCCATGGGCGGCCCACTCCATAATTCACAATTGTTGCAAGCTCCTGACCAGTCTTGAATGAGTCGAACTACACTATAGCCCACGAGAAGCAAATTAGGCCGTGGATTGGGTTGCAAAGGCCCACCAGGAAATACCCTACCCTCGAACTGGGCTACGCATCCCCCCTATCATCTTTGGTCTATTTTATGTATGGACTTTCCAATTTCACAAACTCCTTTTATGAGTTAGTAATGCAAGCTATTCAATTCAAAAAAAGAGGGCCTAAGGAGGGCCACAACAAAGTATGATCCTAGGTGTGTAGATTTAAGAAAGAGCTAGGATGGGTAAAATAAGGTACTTGACCTGTTCAAACCTCAGCAAGACGTAAACGGGTAATGGATTTGGGGAAGTGGGATGGGTTTAGGGTAAATTATTGAAATTTTTCTAGGTTGTATTTGATTGTCTGGATTTGTAATTGGAGCGGGACTGAATATAATATGATAAGAAACATGTGAATTTTGTTATATTTTATCTACCGTTTGGTGGATTGTGAATTTAAAGTCAAATATTTTTATATCCTATTGTATTCATTGTTTGGTAGAAACTAGATATCAATATAAAGATAACTTGAACATAAATTATACAAGTTTAAATCCTAGATATTATGAACTTATACAACATTGATAGCGAAGGACACAAATTAATCATATCCCATGTTTGGTTCATACCAAAGATAGGATGACCAAAGATATAATAAAGTTGGACCTCGGATAAAATTATACCATGAGGAAATAGTATAAAAATAGATAGGATTTTTAATATCCATAATATAAAATTTAATTTTCTTGAACAACAAACTTTTTAAATTAATAAAATTAAAATAATATTTGAATTCTAAATTAAAATTTTCAAAATAACAAATAAAAATTAGATATTTTAGATATTTTAGAAATATTAGTATAGTTTATTATTTAATAAAAATTTATCGAGAGAATGACGGAAGGGAAAAAGGAAATAAAAAAGAGAGGGAAAAATAATAAAAACGAAGCAAATAAAAATGAAGTAGACAATAGTGTATTGAAAGATTTTTACCATTTCCATTTGTGTAATATTTAGATTCATTTACAATGATATGCCGCTCATACCAAACAATAGGCATAATAGAAGATTCGTTGTTAAAGAAACCACGAAGGTATAAACGGAAAATGACTTATCAATTTATGATTATCATACGATCTAAATCTTAAATAGTAAATGAGGTCATTATATCATCCAAAGCCATAGTGTCACGATCTCACTTTTGAAAGTGGGTTAGACCACCTAAGGTTTGACTAATGAAATACTAAGTTTAAACTTAGCTCAAGCTCTCCCAAACCCATACCAATTTATGACTTAGAATTCAAGTTCTTAACATGCCAATAATTTTCAATTATGAGTCACCACTAATCTATTTTTGGGAGTTGATTAGAAACCTAAGTAAAGTAACGGAAGAATTACTTTATTCCTACAAACCAGAGATTGTGGCATCAAGCATTTGATTATCTCTAACGCCCTTTCGATACATTTTCTCTTTTATTTGAAAAAATGATTTGCAAATAATTTGGATTAATTTTAATTTACTCCCGAACATGCAATATGATCATACGAGTGTCCAACCATTATCTAACACCCAATAAAGTAAAGCAATAAATAAATTGCGAGCACAGGGAGGAGATACTTACCTCAAAACAATGAAAGCATTTGCAATACTAGCTTAAAAATCACATCAATAATCCTAGATATAATTTCTAATTAACACACAATCATTGAAATATTTTTTTAAGGTTTTCACTTATTTAATGAGGCCTAAAACTATGTGCAATGCGATGACGTACAAAAATGTCTAACTAAAAAGATGTGCCAGACATTTTTTATGCTTTTTTTTCTTTGTTTAATGAAAATTATAAATAAAAAATAACCTATATTTAAACATGCAATTTTAATTAAGGAAATAAAATTTAATTTAATTTAAAGCAATATTTTTGGATTTTTGTTTTTTTTTTTTTAAATTCGGAATAAGAAATTACCCGAAATATGCAATATTATTTAAAAAGAATCTACTCTAGTTCATTGTTTAATCTTTTTTGATTTTTTTAGAAAGAAAAAAATTCAAATCAAGCAAATATAGAAAGAAATCACATCTCTATCAAGCATGGCACCAAAATCATGCAAATTGACGAATCGTATCTTGGGCATAAGATTGAAATGGGCCAATTTTTAGAAAATCGCGAATCATATCTCGGGTATGAGATCGGATTATAAATTTTTTTGTATAATTGCGAATCATATTTCGCCCATGAAATCGAACTGATAATCATATGCACATTATAAAATTAGGAAAATTTCCTAATTTAAAATGTTACTCGATTTTGTAAATATTATAATATATCGTAAATTTCATTACATGCATCAACGATATTTCTAATAAGAAAACAAAATATTCGAAAATAAAACTAGACAAGATTTTGTTTACCTAATCCAAATATTTACTTCCAAATTCGGCAACTCGTGAACAGTGGATCGACGCGATTCTCGGTGGAGGGGCAGCAGTGGAGACGTCGGAGGGAGGTTGGTTGCGGTGAAAGGCACCTCCCGAAGAAAACAACCGCTTTTTGCCTTTTCCTTCTTCTTTTTTTTCTCTCTTTCTTTCTTGTTTCTTTATCTCGCGTGTCAGAGAAGAAAGAGAGAAGACCCATCTTTTCTGACCAAGAGACCAAAACGAAGAGTCCTACTCTTTTCTTTTTCTTTTTTTCTGTATTTCATGTCCGTCTATGGAATTATGTGACACCATTTATATAAGTGAGAGGATTGTATTATTAAAAAAAAAGATAAATTTGCATATTACCTATTTAACTCTTGCGCAAAGAATACGTATCTCACGTGTAATATTTTTTCAATATTTCATCCGACACATTTTCTTCTGTAAAAAAATATATCACATGGTGTATGCATTGTATGAATATTGGAAGAATAATGTGAATCTTCTCGGGTATATTCTCATCTTCCAATTTGTTGTATGAATATATAAAAGATTTATTGAATATTGGAAGAATAAACCCTAAAACTATATGCTATGCAATTTAATTCTAATATTTTTATTTAGAGATTAAAATTAATCTCTAAATTTTGTGTGCATTAAATTACTAATAATTAATCAAAATTTAGATGTCAACACATAGGTTCAAGCATGACAAGAAATGTAAATAAGTACTAGTGATATCGACCAAATAGATTAGCCAATGTATACCAAATTTAGTAACGGAGAGAAAACATGATCAATCACCTTCTAAAAAAATAATTTTTATATCATGCATATAAAAATCCCATACATCTTTACCCTACCTCCCCATGTAATACTTTTATCCAAGCTATGCCTTTCTTATATCAAACTTTATCTCATCCTGGGTAATGTATTCCTGACTTGTATTCTATCTACCAAACGTTGGGGTTCCAATTTTATATTTGGGAAATTTGATACCCGAGCACAATATGTAGTATTATAGAAGTTACCCTTGATTTGTTTCTCTTATATTTCTTAGGTGTACATATCAGGATTTGAAATGTTTTTAGGATTTTTTGGGTTGCCCTCACTATGATAAAACTCTTGATATTATTTATAAATATGTAATAACACTAAAAATATAATTTAGAACAATATGCCATCTTTCAATGACAACCGCCTTCTAATACCTAGGTTCTAATTATTGTTAGACTTAGATTTTTAAGATATACTGATTTTTAAGTTTTTCTAACTAATACTCGAGACTCCATAGATTTCTAATGGGAGATTTACAATACACGAGTTTCCAATTAATAGCGATTTGACAAATTTGGGACTATTTATTATATATTTGACACAAATTACTGCTATTAGAAAATATGCCGGCGGGTTGAGGATACTTGAAATGGATGTTTACCATTTATTAAAACCAACGTTGGAAGCACAAGTTACAAAGAAAATAGAGCACGAAACTCGTCAATTATCATATAATTTGTACATTTCTTATTACAAAAAGAGTCCATCAATTATAGTTGCATGTAATATTAACATATGTATAATACGCGATGGAATACATGTTTTATGGTTATTCAGTATAGAGTTGTAGAATAAATCGCGGTTGCAAAACATAATTGAATCTCAATATAATAGATAGAAAATACTTAAATTCAAGGGATAAAGTGTATTATATGATTTCAACCAACAAATTACAAGTAAATGAAGCCGGCACCATCAACTCTCGACTGTACCCACTGTTACCCGAGAGATGGGGGGCCGGACTTTATCCATCAAACCTTTAACGCTAACAAAAAATAGTAGGGTAAAAGAAGCTTGCTAATTGAATAACCTGATCATTTAGATTGATGAATTTCACGTGGAGCTCGTAGAGGTTAAGAAAAGGAAAAATGATCTAAACAAGAATTTATTCGATCGAAACTCCCTCTAATTTCTTCAAATTTTCAATCTAAAACGGGGTGGTACATATGTAATTATTTTTGTTTTTTGTAATAACTACTAAAATCTTATAGTTTTTTTTTTAAGTTTTAACCAATATCTCGAACTTTTTTGTGGAAAATAAAAACATTTGTTTTTGCTCTTCTTTTTTTAACCCTAAAAATTGTCTCACGTTAGTTCAAGCGGCAAAACCCGACATTCAAACCCACGGATGCCGCGTTTCTTCCTTCCTCCTACAATCTCTCTCTCTCTCTCTCTCTCTCTCTCTCACGCACACGGGCGTACACACGTGCACAGAAGCAATGGCGGAGAACGGGCGGACCCCAGCGGCGGCGAAGAAGAGAGCTGACGACGCGACGGCCGATGCCGGGCAGGAGCTAGCGGCGGCGAATAGGAAGAGGGTGGCGCTCGGAGATATCACCAATTTACCCGATCCGATCGTCCCGGCGAAGGGAGGCGGCGGCGGCGGCGGCACCACGAAGAAGACCAAAGTCAAGGTCTTCGACGAGTCGACGACCGCAGCATCCGCTCCTTCAACGGCGACAGAGGCGGCGCCGGCAGCACACACGTACACAGAAGCAATGGCGGAGAACGGGCGGACCCCAGCGGCGGCGAAGAAGAGAGCGGCCGACGCGACGGCCGATGCCGGGCAGGAGCTAGCGGCGGCGAATAAGAAAAGAGGTGGCGCTCGGAGATATCACCAATTTACCCGATCCGATCGTCCCGGCGAAGGGCGGCGGCGGCGGCGGCGGCGGCGGCACCACGAAGAAGACCAAAGTCAAGGTCGTCGACGAGTCGACGGCCGCAGCATCCGCTCCTTCAACGGCGACAGAGGAGGGCGGCGACGGCATAAATGAACCACCGACATGCGGAGCTTATGTTTCCGACATCTTTGGCTACCTCCGCAACATGGAGGTCGGTGCCTTTTTATTTTATTTATTTATATGTTCTTTTCTCGTTTTTCCTCACTAAGGCGAGCTTTCTTGCAAAGGAAGTGATTCAATATGATGACCTGAATGACTGGACATGAAGCTTTTCTTTTGACGTTGTATGAATGATCATGCGTCGTCCGAACAATTAGATGGGTTTTGGAGAATTGGGCTTTGGATGGATGATCATGCCGGGAAAACATCAGTCACTGTGATCATGTTTTCCAAGGCTAAAATGATAAATGCCTAAGCTTTTTTGGGGAATTGGGTGCGAGCATACATACATCAAAGTTCATTTACTTCGGTACTGAACCGACAATGAAATTTAGTACACTCGTTAGGGTGAATCTGCCTGCTCCGTCGGCATTTAGCTGGGGTTCAATTTGATGGTGGAAATGGGAAAAAAATGCAGAAGCTTTTTGAGCAGTTTGGATGGGGGTAATTTGGTTGTGTTGGTTATGATGCAGATGGAGCCAAAGAGGAGACCTTTGCCTGATTACATGGAGAAAGTTCAGAATGATATAAGTCCCAATATGAGAGGGATTTTGGTGGACTGGCTGGTGGGAGTCGCGGAGGAGTACCAGCTTCTTTCGGACACGCTGTATCTCTCCATCTCTTACATCGATAGGTTCTTGTCTTTGAATGCTTTGTCTAGGCATAAGCTCCAGCTGCTTGGTGTTTCCGCAATGCTCATTTCCTCGTAAGTCATAAGTAGTAGCACCTAGCCTTGGCTTCTACCTTCTGGTTTGATATTTTGTGCCTTTTGCGGTACTGATTTGCTGTCATTCTTGTTTGGTTCTCTGTTCTGATGTGTAGAAAGTATGAAGAAATCAAGCCTCGTCATGTAGAAGAGTTCTGTTACATGACAGACAACAGTTATACTAAAGAAGAGGTATCTTCTCACTTTGCCATCACACCATTAGTATTTTTATTTTGGTTGATGCATCTAGCCTGTTCAAGGATGCTATGTAAAGTAGTGAATCAGCATTTTTCTTTCATGATTTTAAGGTGTTTCAAATGGAGGAAGATATATTGAAGGCTCTGGACTTTGAATTGGGCAATCCCACAATAAGGACATTCCTAAGGCAAGAAGCCATCTTCCTGTTTTTGTCAAATGAGATGATCTCCTTTCTAATATCCTATTTCAATTAGTTTGGAGTTTAAATTTGACCTACAATGGCCATTTTGTTTCCTTCGGTTTCACAGAAGATTCAGCACAGTTGCTCAAGAAGGTCACAAGGTAACTATTTTTTGCTTATCTTAAGGTTGTCCAATTGGCTAACGACACATCATAACTTGCAGACTACGGATTTGAAACTGGAGTTCTTGGGCTACTACCTTGCCGAGCTAAGTTTGTTGGATTATGCCTGCGTGAAATTCTTGCCATCTGTTGTTGCTGCATCTGTCACATTTTTAGCAAGATATATAACGAAACCAAAAACTTGCCCCTGGGTAAGAGCCTACTTTATGATGATGCTTATAATCAATAACATTCAATTGTTGCTTTCAGTCTGTTATAAAGACCATCCTACTTTTCAGACTTCAAGCCTACAGAGCTATTCAGGGTACAACGCAAGGACTTGAAAGAGTGCGTTCAGATCATACATGATTTGCACCTGGGGAGAAGAGGAGGCTCCTTGCAAACTGTACGAGAAAAATATAACCAGCACAAGGTATTTGCATCATTTAATATCTGGATATATTGATGCACCCGTGATCATTGCCATTGAAATCAGTCACTAACAAAAATTCCCAACTTGTTTTCAGTTTAAACGGGTAGCTGTCATGTCTTCTCCTTCAGACATCCCGGCCACTTATTTCAAAGGTGTCAATGAGTGATCAAACAAATGTTGGGTTGGGTATATGTTGGTGAGCTGATATGGCAGCAAAGAGTTGCAGCTAGCTATGCACCAAGCAAGTGTAACAACTGACAAGGACCGCCATATGTTGTTAGTCATACCAGAAAATGCTGATGAGGAAAACAATGTCGTCCATAATAAAAGGAGCTGCTAACCTTGATTTGTAGAGTTTTCCATGAGAAAGGTTTGCGTTAATTTCATTGGCAAACAAATTGCATTCTGGTGAAGTAGATGTCATTTGATTCTGCCTATTGCTTTGGAAGTCAGCAACGGAAGACTAATGATATTGTCCTAGTGACCTAATTCACTCCAATCATGTTCTAAAAATTGACTGAAGTTAACTATCCTTCTATGCTGTCATTGCTGAAAACTGAGATGAGTCTGTGCTTTGTAGAAAAACGGCTCAGCGGCTCCAGTTGCCATACTGCTTTTTAGGTAGGAGAGTCCATAAGTCTCATTCACTAGAGCAAGCACGTTGGCTCTTTGTTCCAAAAAGTTGCACAAGCCCAATTTGTCCTGCAGTTTATGCTTGTGATTTTCGATGTTTTGGGTCGATCCATACGCTTCAATTCAACTCAAATCTTTTCAATAGCCAAATGAAATCATCTTTTAGATTCTTGAGATTGTCTATACGCTTAATTCCAAAATAGTGCAGATTAGAACAATTTTTCTCTTTTGATCAAAGAGATTACAACAATTGATCGACAAAATTGTAACGCTTTTCAAGTTTAAACGTTAATGATTCTTATCTCCCCATGATTTAAGTCCATTCTCGTAACTTAGATTGAGCCTTCTAAATTCCATTTTTTTCTCGACACTTCAAGAATTTTTATTTTATTATTATTTCACAGACCAAAAAAAGAATTTTTTCTCTATTTCCAAACATTATAGTCTTTTACCTTTTGAAAAAAAATAGCTACGTTTTTTTTTCTTGAAATCTGTCCATGAAATCCCATCTTTTATCATTTATGAAAATTTGCCTATGATGTACCTGAAAGCTGTTATGGGAATTGCACATCCCCGGCACTCTTTTCCTTTTGGGCCACCAAAAAGGCACATCAATCCATTTTATGGTCATTTGTCATGTGATCACTTGGCCATTCTAATCTATCAGGAAAATGATTTTTAAAAATAAAAGATTTTATTTTTTTTTTATTTTTATTTTTGGATGAGTTTTTGATAAAAAATATGCATCTAATAACTACACAATTTTTTTATCCCCGAAATAAAAACACAAAATTTCTTCCTCTCGAATGACGATGGGTGACGTGACCGGATGGTGGTGGCACGGCCGACTGGTGGCGTGGATGGTGTGGTGGCGGTGGTGACGATGGATGGTGATTAATGGCGAACAGGGCCGGCTGGCAGCGGTGGATGGAGACCAAGGTGGTGGTGGGCGTGGCGGTGACGGCAAACGATAGGTGGTGATTATTTCTTGAGAAGAGTTTTCATTTCTTATTTCTATTATAGAAATCGAAAAGGAAAATTTTTACCTCTTATCTCTAGAATAAAAATTTGTTTCAGAAATGGGAAAATGAAATTATTTTACTAAAATGATTTTTGTTTTAAAAACAAGTTTGAAACAGAAAAATACATTTGAAACATAAATAGAATGATTATTATGCATGCCCTTAGAGCTTGTTTGGTAACCCTTTCATTTCTTTATTTTTCTATTCTTTTATTTTCGGAATTAAAAAGAATTGAAATTTGTTTGATAACGTTAAATAATTTTCTATTCCTCAAAATAAAGAAGTGGCCAAAGAGTAATTTTCAAAAAGAAACAATAAGTTAAAAAATATCTATTTCTTTATTTTTGGGAACAATTTTTGAAACAAGATCATTTTCCTTTCTTTTTTTTTTCCTTCCTTCTTCTTCCTCCTCTAACCAATCGATGGGCCTCAACAATGGCCAGTGACCAACTAGAAACGTGGGTCGAAAAGGCTTGACCTTGCGAAATCAAACCAGGGCAAGCCTTTGACAACCACCACGAGGTTGGCATTGCCTAGCCATGGTGAGATCAACCTTGCGTTGATTGGGTAAGGTCAAGCCCCTAATGAGGTTGGCCCAAGGCCGACCCTCGTCTTTGGCTAGTTGTTGGCCACCATTGAGGCTTAGCGACTACCTAGAGGTGGAAGGAGGAGGGAGAAAAAAAGAAAAGAAAAGAATAAAAAAATTCAAAAATTAGAAAAATATCAAAAAATTATTAAAAACCTAAAAAAATATGATGTCACAAAAAATTTTTGAAAATCATACCAAATGCTTTTGTGTTCTTTCTCTATTAGTTTGAGGATTGCATGATACATGCTTTTCTGCTCAGAAACTCGTTCAAGAATAAAAATGAAAAAAAAATTACTTTTCAATAGAAATTGTTTCCTAGGAAGATTATTTAGTAAATTGATCTATTGAACGAATCATATAATCAAGAGAAATCATGAACCAAACGGACCAACGATTTGAGCTATACATCCCAACTTGTTAATGGTCGAATAAATTGTGGATTCTGAAAGTTTGCCTCAATTACACATTTTTTTTCCCGATAAATTGGGAGCAACCCTCAATTTCGCCTCACGCTACTCGGCATGCTCCCACTTCTAACTTTAATTTGTATTGCTAAATTTAGTTATTAAATTTTATTTTGACCTGATACCGGTTAATAATGTACCTAAGTTTACAAAATGATCGCTCTTCAAACCTGCATAAAATGAAATGAAGGCTTTAATACCTGACCAAAGTCTACAGAGCAGTTACAGTTATTCCAAGCGCTCAAAACCGCAAAGTAGACAGTTCTAGTTGCCCACCAACCGTTACAGTCAATAGCATAAACATCCACAACATTTCTAGTAGCGATCTGCAAGCGTCAAAGCTGGTTTAAGGGTTAGACTTTTTTAAGAATGCCCACCCTTAAAGCTTGTAGGAGCAGTAGGTCATCGGATTCAATTTTAAGAAAAGCGCATCCGTAATTCAAAGCCATTTTGATTGCATTCCTTGAGGCCCGACACTTTGCTTTGGCAGGGTCAAATCCTTTTTTTGAAGTATGACGTGCGGACCATATGAATACCAGAACTTGGCACGGGGGAATTTAAGGGTCAAAAGTTCGGAAATATACACTTAAATATCAAAATCGGAGTAAAAATAATCAGTTAAGTGTTGACGGCGAAAAAATTTGACCAAAATGTTGACATGACATTTTTCCAAAGAATTGAGATCAAAATGGCGTTGTTTTAGGCATTGACATGGCCAAATAAGCCTAAAATGCCGTTGTTTTGGGCATTGATGTAGCTAGATTAGCTCAAAACAACGCAATTTTGAAATTAATTAGATTTTTATATAAATATTAATTAAATAATATTAAAAATGAAATTAAAAAAAGGCAACAGCATAGATGGGAGGGGCTTCCTATCTTGCGGCCATGAGGGTAGCTAGGTCGCCCACCCTCGCCCATCGCTGCTAGACCTTAGATGAGGTTCAGCGGCACCTGTGTGAGGGTCGCCGATGCTTGCATAAGGGCCAACGACTCTCGCCCAAACTTGGGAGAGGGTTGCCACCCTCCCAACGTCTGACGAGGGTTGCCGATCCTCGCCTAGTGTTGGCGACCCTCATTGTCCATTGTCGCTGCCCCATCGGCGATGGGGCGGTAGCTATAGGTGGGGGAGCCCTTCTTGTCTATATTGCCGTTGCTGCCTTTTTTTTTATTTATTTAAATAATATTTATATTAAAAATTAAACTTAAGCCAAAATTGCATCGTTTTGGATGAAGGTAAGATGATGTGGAATTCCAACGAGCCATGTAGGCGTTAAAAATTATTAAAAAATTACCACATAGGATTTCCGGGAAGGGTTATCGGAGTTGACATTGAAGTGATCAAATTTTAAAAAAAGATGATACTTTGTAGTTTTTGGCATTTAAGTGTCTTTTGTGTCAAGTTTTGACACTTGGGCTGTTTTTTTCCCTTGAAGTGCCATGGTCGTTTCTCGTAACACCTTTGTCTCCAGTAACCTCAGGCAGCACTGTATTAAGTTTGTGCTTCAACTTGCTGCAATTTCTTGTGTTCCGAGTTTATTAAATTTAACAGCAAAGAACTCGTCGGCAAGGGGATCTTCGGTTCAACTCTATCATGAAGCACGTCTTTTGAGCCAAAGAGTCCATAATTTCTTTGGAAACATTATTTTCAGAGGAATATCTGGGATTTCTGTGCCAATTCTTGGAGTTGACATTCACTTTGATGTCCTTGAAAGAAACTAGACGAAATTCTTACTGGATTTGGGAAGCATTTACATCCCTCCGAAGCTTCCTGGTGATGGGACAGTTACGCAGGATGGTGCATCCGGACTCTTCCCTTGACATGGGTCCTTAAAGTACTGTCTCAGACATTACATTCATGTCCAGTCATATATTTCGAGAGCCCTTGGACTCTCGGACAGGTGGTATCTTGTATTTTCTATTGGTATTTTCACAGAAATAAACCTTAGTTCGACGGCATTCGCCTGTTGCCCTGAAGCCTTGCAGAAAGATTCAACCGTTTGAACAGTAGCATCACATACCTGCTCATCCGCGTCACCAGATAGGAAGAAGATCTTGTGCAAAGAAGAGGTGAGAAAAGGCAACTTAGGCAAGACATCCTCCATAAGACATAACAGGTTTTCTTTTACCGTTCTCACATTCTATTTCAATCGTGAGCGAAAGGACTTCCATGCAGAGAACAATAATATAAGGAGAGATGGGGTCACCTTATCCTAAACCTCTCGATGAATCAAAAGAGTATAGGACACCACCATTAAGCAAAATGGAAGTATTTGATGAGGCCAGACGATGTAAAACAAGACCAACCTAATTCTCACGTGGATATAGGAATGGTCTAAGCTGTCTCAGCCCTAGCATGACATAACCAGGCCCTACCCGCGCCCGTGCTAGGCATCGGCCCTCATTGCCGAGGGCCGTGCCATGTCGAGCCCGTTAGCAGAAAAGGTGGTGACAAGCATGGCCTCTTTGCTTGTGGGCCATAATGGATTGACCTAGGTCTAAATGGCCAAGACCAATTGGGCCCATTAGGTCACGGTCATCGTATGTGTGACTGAGTGAGGAGCGTGGAGTAGGAGAGATAGGGAGTGGAATGAGATGGTTGCATCCAAATTCCAAACTGATTCATCTGAGCCTTTTTGCATGACAATTTAGATGGTTATGAATTTCCTGGAAGGTAGGAATATGCATCTGAACTGATTCAACTTTATTGGGGGTGTGGTTCATATTCCCCATATGACAACAATGCATTAGGGTCCCACTCCTTGGTGAGCGGCTAGGGGTTTAGGGGCCGCCTTGGTGTGGTTGTTGGGGGCAGTGCCTCTATGATTTTAGATGGCTTCTATAGTTTAAGCCCATATTTTATTAGTAGTTTGGGTTTGGATCTATTAATAACTATTGAGTATATATAATCTCTTTTTTTTTTGTAATTGAGAGTTGTAACGGAGAGAAGAGAATGCGGCAATTACAATGGAATTCTCTATTAAATGTGAGTCTCGTTTAAGGGTGAACTAGGATAAATCTTGCGTCTCGATTTTTCTTTCCTTGCCTTTACTCTCTATTTCATTGTGTTTGTGCACCTAAGCCCAACAAACTTAGGAACTGGCTCGAACATATATTCTTTAGCTACAAGATCTTCTACTAATGCAATTGGTCATAATCATTGCTATTGACATCGCCATGAAAGCTTTCGCTTGCTTTATCATCGTTGTTGAATTAACCGGCTGGAAAGTTAAAGATTGGATGGTGGTACAAATATTCCATGGAAGTGATGTACTGACGTAGTAATGCAGGTGCATCAAATTTTTATAGAATCATTTAGGTGATGAAACAAAAAAAAAGAAGAATTTCGATTGGTCTTAAAGTCTACAAAATCGATTTCAAAATTCAAAAATAGGTATGATCTAAATTTTAGATCCAAATTCTAGATTCTAGGCACGAAAATTAGCCCCCGGGACCGGTCACTCCTGGCGAAAGGATTGTGCGGTGGGGCAAGTGTACAGGTGGACAACTAAGAATTGTCTTTCGAGTGCGATGTCGGAAGGGTGCGTTTCAAGGTTTTCATTGCCGTTTTGGAAGAGTACCGCTTTTTCTTTTTTTTGGTCGGAAGAAAGAAGTAGAGTACCTTCAAAGACAATAAAGAAACGAAGGAGAAGCTCGAACGTCAACCGTCAGATCCAACCACTAAGGTGACCCCTCATCTACATCATAATCTACAGTTGTCCATAACCATACGCGCGCGCTCACACCATAAATACGTGCTCCTCCACCACACCAGATTAGTACCCCAAAAATATTTTAATCTCCCCTGGAAATCCCTTCGCCTCCTCCCCCTGCCCCTCCGAATTAAAGCCCCGCGCCCCCAAAATAATGTCGGACTCAGACATCGCCACCGCCGCCGCCACCGCCGCCGACGAGGCCCCCTCCGCCCCCGCCCCCGCCGCCGTCCGACCATACCTCCCGCCCCCGCCGCCCGAGATGGAGGAGACCGTCCAGGATCCGCCCGCTCTGGAGCCCAGGAAGGACGCGGGCCCCGCCCCCATCGTCGCCTTCAGCATCTGGCCCCCCTCGCAGCGTACCCGTGACGCCGTCGTCGCCCGCCTCATCGAGACCCTCTCCACCCCCTCCGTCCTCTCCAAGCGATACGGCACCGTGCCCCAGGACAAGGCCGCCAGCGCCGCCAGCGCCATCGAGGAGGAGGCCTTCAACGCCGCCGGCGGGGCCGCCGCCGCCGACGACGACGGCATCGAGGTCCTCCAGATCTACTCCAGGGAGATCAGCAAGCGGATGCTCGCCTCCGTCAAGACCCGCGCCGTCGCCGCTTCCGCCTCCCCCGCCGCGACGCCGGAGGGCGGCGCGTCCCCGGCCCCCGCCACCGGCGGAGACGCCGCTGCCCCCGCCGCCGCCGCCGCCGCCGCCAACGAGGAGGCCTCTTCTACCGTCGGGCCGGAGGCTTAGGTTTTGCTCTTCAGCTCGTGAGGGAGGCGGTTCTTTTTTGTTGTTGTCGGTTTAGAGATCTAATGTGGATATTTATCATGATGCATTGAGGGTTATTACTTAGTATCTTTCTTGATCTGCCTCGCTTGGACTGAATATCGATTATGGTGGTCATTAATGTGAGAATGGTGTCATGATCTATCCATATCCTGGTCTCTGCGATTGCCTTCGAGGCACCCCTGATCGCTATATGAGCATGATCACTTGATGCATTGTGCACTTATGTTAAAATTCCATTTGCCTTCAGGGCATTTTGTTCATTGATCATCGATTATGTTGTGTTCTCCGTTATCTCTGCTTGCCAGTTCTTTCATTTTTCGCCCGAGCTCCTTTCGTTGGTGTCTGGTGCCTTGTAAACCTTGTGCTCTGTAGTCTTCTTCTCTGTTTGGCTGACAATATTTAGCTTACTTCTTTGGTTGTTAGGGGTATAGCATATCCAGTTCTGGATGGTAAGCATCCTTGTCGATGCTTTTAATCGCGTCTGTCTGCATAAACCATCCTACTTGATCTATTCGAGGAGCTCATACCCTGTGGAGTTATATGGATTTTGCATGTTTTCGGATTTTACTTTTACTGGTTCTTATGTCATTGGAGGCAATTGTCTTTATCTTACTTACATATTGCATACAACTTTCTTGCTTCTTGCAAATTGTTGCCTCGTGGATTGCTCATGTTTTTGTGTGTGTGTGTGTGTGTGTTTTTTTTTTCAAGTGACACATCATTGGATGCAATCGATATGACTTGGACATTTTTCATCTAACTTTTTGGGTTGCTATCTTTTAGCATGCAAAGAGTTTCTTGTTATATCACCGAATACCATTGTCTTTTCCTTACACATTTTGCATATAGTTTTTCAGTGCTAGTCTTCTGACTTTCCTGTCGCTCTTTCTGATGCTTGACTATTCATTCTTTGTCAGTTCCGATTCCATAAATGGCGCAAGTTTGTGAAGTTGTTCTTTAATTTTATTTTTACACATGCTTGATGGGAACTTATAATGTAGTCATTTCCCTAAATTGTTATATGTGTAGAACTTAAGTTATCTTTATGGTGTAGCCATTGCTGAACCTGTGACTCTACTGGAACATGTTTTTATGTATTTACCTGCTGAGGTCATTATTACATCTTTCATGGTTTCTTTTTAAAACTGTTATTCATTTGATTTCGCTAATTTTGTTCTGTATTATTTCTCAATTAAGAAGAGACAGTAGATCCTTATGCATCTTAATAAACCATTTCAGATGCTGAAGGTGTTTGGATGTTTTATTGAGGAAGTCGTGATTGTTATCTACTTAGCAGACAATATGTTGCCTATGTTTTTCAAAAAGATTGTCATAATGGTAATTGATATCATCTTATTGATTTGTGAGATCTTTTAAAAGATGCGAATAATGCATTTACCCCTTTGGGTTAAAATAGCTGCTTACTATATGTGTAAAAAAAAGAAGTGGATTAGAGTATCCTCCTTTTCTGTTTATGTTTTATGCTTAAGCCAGAACTGTGTCATAGCCTTCAGGAGAACCATGTCATAATCTTCAGGATAAGGTAGCAATGTGCTAGCATGTTGTGTCAGTTTTTGATGTTGGTTTAAATGTTGGATATCAGTTGACATACTGGCTAGATGATGTAAGTACCATTTGTGTTCGTTGTGTCATTATGTTTCTTGGAAATTTTGTTTGGATGGAGATTTTCTTGCTATGGATATAAGATTCCAGGGACAGGAAAGGTTATGATTGAGAAGATTTGTCCTGTTACCTGAATTCTTCTTGATCGTTCTTTTTATATTTTCCTTTTTTCTGTCATTTGATCTCCTCTGAGAATTGGATCTTCACTTTTTTGAGGACAGAGCAAGTGTCTGAGCTGTTTTTCTGGCTTGGCACATTTAGGGGACTTAATTGTTACTTGGTAGGATTTGGCAAATTCTATTAAGAGTAGAGCAAACTGATAATCATTCTGCATAGTTTTTTCAGGAGCAATTGGTATGTCTGCCAGTGCATTCTAAGAGTATTAATGCATTAAAGTTTTTGGTGCTTTGAGGGTGTTGGATTCTGTCAAGCTATGTGATGGCAAAATCAGAAGCTTTATTTAATGAGAACTGAAGATTGTTATGTTTTTCTATTCAGATATGCGTTTGAGATGTTTGTGTTTCTAGACCAAAGCTTAGTTTTAGCTGGAATGATTCTGGGAGTGC
Organism: Corymbia calophylla; assembly: GCA_014182845.1. Lineage (NCBI taxonomy): Eukaryota > Viridiplantae > Streptophyta > Magnoliopsida > Myrtales > Myrtaceae > Corymbia > Corymbia calophylla. Next base: position 18,704,964 of record CM024698.1, on the reverse strand, counting down.
TTGAGAAGGCATGAATGTAATATCTAGTGTCCTCCATAACCATAACCACTAATCTGATGAGCATGCAAATGGTACTTTCTCTTTTTTGGTGCCATGATCCTCTCTCTCACTTGGATTGTACTAAACCACATCCTTGATTGTTGTTAATTTTCTCGATGACCAGAAGAGGGGGAGGGTATTATAGTTGATGCCTGGGGCTTTCTGTTAAAGGAAATATAGTGTGCGCTTCATTAGGAGCCTTGAACTTCATTCTAACTAGAATGATTGATGAGGCTGCATGGACATTTTATCTAGGCAGATGCATATGTGCATAATTTATGCTGATATGAGGAATGAGTTTACTCTGAGGGATTGGAAAACAGTAAGATGCACTTCATTTCTATGAAGAAGCTTGTAGCCGCTTTACTCCGGTGCCTAATTTGTCACTTTTCACTAGCCAGTTGTCATGTTTAGGCAAATGGTATGTAATTTTACCCTTTTGCCTCTTTTGTTCTGATTTACTGGCCTGATACGTCCTGTGGAGTGATCCACTGTCCACAAAGAGTACGATGTTTAGAATGTGGCTTGTTTCTGTAGAAACCATATTACTCGTGGTTGATTTGTTAGGCTGTATTTTCCTTGCTCTTCATGGAACTCCTGTTTGTCAGTATGTTCTTATAACATGATGGGTCATCAGTTGTGTTTGATGATGTCCACTCCAAGCTACTGATTAGAGATTTGAATTGCTGATGGTCATTATAAGGATATCGGATAAATGAGTTGGCTCATTGTTTGGCGTGTGGTATTTTTATGGATGATTCTTTTGTTAAATGTTCAATTTGACTTGGCCAAGTATCGTATGTGGGGCTTGATTAGAAGGAAAATTTAGTTGCAGAAGGGGTTTATCAAGATTAGGGAGGTAGTAGAGTTAATTTCTATTTTCCCCTTTAGGTGTAGAACGTAATTGAGCTGTCAACACTGTACAGCTCAAAGTCGATTTAATTAAGCAGGATGCTCAACTAAAATTTGGACGCGATAGTAAATGCTCTTCTTGAGTGATCAGAGCTTAAATTGCATCACTCATCATGCCCATGCTCGAGCTTGTTCGTGATTACCGTGAGTTGCGTTGTATCACTAGCAAACCTGAGTCTAACTTGAATTTTGTTATTGGAAACTCTCAGAAAAAAATGCAAGTACAATGCTATATGAGCTCAGGCGAAATGTACATTACAATAACAAATTAAATGGTATACGAACCTCACCACCCCCACCCCCTCCCGGGGGCAATACAAAAAAAACAAATTAAATGGTAAAAAGAACTTGATCGTGCTACTGAGCTGCTTGTCGGTGTTTCAACTTGCACCGATCATCATTGAAGCTCACGCTCCTTGAACTGAACAGGGAGTGGCCTACGAGGTTGAAGAGATCGTGACCAGCTCAATTCGTTTTGGTGGATTCACTCCTTGACAAGAGTTTGAGAATCGGGATAATGTTAGATCGAAATTCGTTGGTGCCTAAATGAGATAAGATAGAAGTGATGTTCTCAGTTGCTTGCTCTCTTTGAGGTGCAACAGTTTCTAGGGAAAATTGTCCAAGGGCGCGAATGATTTGCGGGCCCTAATTTTGGTTTCTCTAGACTAGTTTCTCAAATAAATACGTATACAATTTTTATTTCTAGAATAGAATTTCGTTTGATAGACTTTTTGAAATATCTTAATTTTAGGCAGTCGGTGAGTGGCAGCAAATGATGGGCGAGCGATGGGCTGGTGGAGAAGGTGAGCGATGGGAAGATTTTTTATTTCTTATTTATGTTCCAGAGATAAAAATAATTTATGTTCCAAACCTATTTTTGAGCTAAAAAATTTGTCCCTAAAATAATAAAATGAAATTATTTTATCAAACTGACTTTCGTTCCAAACTTGTTTAAAAAAAGAAGAAGAGACATAATGATTATCATTCGCGTCTCAAAAGTGTTAAATTGTTAATTCAGTTCCAAACCTTTCAAACCTCTCAACAACTATCCAATTGAGTCCATCTGGCTAATTTTAGTCAGAAATTGCTAATGTGGATGTCAATCATCGTACGCGACACAAGTAGTGCTGACTTGGAAAATTCTAAATTTTTTCTTCTTTGTTCTTTTCTCTCTTTTTCTTAGCTCCGATCCTTGCTTGCAATTGGCAAAGGCTTCGTGGTGCTCGTCTAGTGGCCGACGGAGGTCCTTTACCTCACCCAATGGTAGACCTGTTAAACGGGTGGGTTGGGTCATAAATGGTCCGACCCAAATTGACTTATTAACCAGTTTATGACCCATTAAAGCATAGTATAAAATTTTTGACCCATACCTAACCCATACCTGACCCGACCCATATTGTTAAAACATTTCTCTATCTAACTAAACTTAGAAAACTTATTCTTATAATCTTTTTTAAAGATTTTAAACTTATTCAAGTTCATTAACAACCCATATATTTTAGTCTTTTTAATTTTTAAACCCATTATAAATACACTTGTCAAAATGGGTGTATAACCCATTTATGACTCATTTAAATATTAAATGGGTCAGGCTTTCTTTAAATGGGTCATAAATGGGTCATAAATGGGTCATGGGTCATAAATGGGTTATACTAAAAGAAAGCCTGACCCATTTATGACCCATTTAATATTTAAATGGGTCATAAATGGGTTATAGGTGTACCCAATGGTCAAAGAGGGGTTCGTCAGCCCTTAGGGTTGGCCAGTGGCTCTCGCTAGGAGTGAGCATAATCTAGGTTGGGCCGATCTAGTATCTAACTTGGGGACTAACTTGCATAGTGTCGGTCCTTAATTTTTAGGATTGAGGACTGATCTTATTGAGCTTGGGACTGATGATTGGATCGACCCTATGGGTTCGGTTTGATTTTAGGATTAACTCGGGATCAATCAATTCTTATTTTTGTTTTATTTTTTGTATTCCTTGAAATGATAAACGTGCTCTTTATAATTACATATTTATTAACAATGCAAAATTGCCAATCAAATCACGAACACTAGTACGACTCAAATAAAAATCTAAGATAAGACCACAATTGAAATCTCCACTTATCAAAAGCAGCAAATCATAGAAGACAAACATGTGAAATAAAATTAAACAATAAAATATTAAGAAAAACTTAATATAAACTAGGAATTATATATATTAATGGTTTATAATTAGACACGCAAAAAGTTGGTCCAGGTTGAACTGGATTACGATAAAACAGGAGGAGGTGTTGGGCACTTTAAGTTTTATACTATGGAAATAAATTTAAACAATAAATGTTTAGAAAACATAATAAACCATGAATTATAATTAGACACACAAAGTTGGTCTAGGTTGTAGCGGGTTATAAATATGATGAAAAAGGAGGAAGTGTTGGGCACTTTAAGTTTTATACTAGGGTTTGGAAATATATGCACGTGTGTCGCACATGTGTCTATAGGGTCGGTTTGGGTTGGACCAATCCTAAAATCTTGAGATTAAGGATCAACTTGCACGATATAGGTTTCAGTGGCCTTAGGACCAAGGATTGGCTCAATCCCTTAAGAATCGGACTAGGATTGCCTGGGTTGGGTTGGTCTAGGGTACCCTAGATTGATGCTCTACCTTAGCCCCCGTCAGACTTAATAGAAAAAAAGGGAAAGAAAGAAAAAAAAAAAAAAAAAAGAAAGAACAAAAAATTCAAAAATGCACAATTTAAAAAATAACAAAAAATGCATACTTCACGTCATCTTATGCGGCTCTATCGGCGTCCATATGATTTTTAGTTAAAGTTAGTCGGATGGAGTTAATTAATAAATTATCAAAATATTTTAAATTTAATTAGCAAAAATGTAATAAGTATAGAACTTTTTGGATAGTTTTTCCATAGTTTCTACGTATGGCACGACCTTTGCTTATTTGATCAAATCCCTTCTTTGATCTGGGGTGCAGATTCTATCTGTCGCATTCTATATCGATTACTCTATGGATCACCAATCTCATGCTCAGGCGAGTCAAAATTTCGGGTTGGTATGCATCTCTGAATGTGAATGAGGCATCTTATGATCCCCCATGAATGCATAAGAAAATGCGAAATGTCCACCGCGGCCGTACAGAAAAATCGATCCATGCTGCCTCCACTTTTGCTCCGAAAGTCTACTTTGGCTCTGATTTCTGGTCAATGGTTGCTGCCCGACGGAGATTGAATATGTGCATACGTCCATTTCAACAGTCTCGGTAGGTGCTGCTCGTGAAAAAGAAGCAAAGCAACAAGCTGCTGCGGTTTGACTTTGTCCTCCCTGAGCGACTCCCCTTCTTTCTTTCATTCGATTCGCTAACATGCTTTCGCCGTAAATTCAGTCATCAATCTTATTCAACGAAGAGCACGACGGTTCATTGCTGGTACTAGTTTAGGTGGATGATTACTGACACGATTATGATATATTCTACACGAGAGGGTGTATGGTGGTGATGACCGATTCGGGTCAATGCGGAATCTGGACGAAGAAGAAGCTGAATACAAAGGAACAAATGGTTTTGGTTGGAGATTTGAACTGCGTGCCACTACGTGAGAATTAATGTCGACGTCTGTGTCTCCATCCCCGGGACCTTCTTGATGACTTCGATGGGAAATTAGGTGGTGATTTCATCAGCCTATATCATTCTATTTCTGACTTAACATGCTCCGCTTTTTACGTGGTCAGCTTGACTACCCTTTTCCAGCTTTAAAAAATTTATGTCGAAGCAGTCAAGGGTGATTATCTATAGAATGTATATTAATCGCGTTGAAAAATTCATTAAACCGTTTTCGCATTTGATTCATTTATCACTTGGCATCTTCTACTTTTAGAACCCCGGCTTTGCATCTCGATTTCCCGGTGAAAATAACTGAGGTAAGCTGAAAAGATCAGAAGTTACCCTTTTTCACAAATCATCACGAACACTGGCACCCAAACACCCTACAACATTCATTGCTACCGCCGCCAGTAGCTATTCTCGTTTGCAGCTTCAGGTTGCCACCGGCGTTTGGCAATGAAGAGAGTGATATAGGAGAGGGAGCGTGCGCAATTACTGTTCTTGGTGGCAAGTTTAGGTTCAGATCCAAACTTCATGAGAGTTTTTTTTTTTTTAGGTATTTTTTGATAATTTTGAAGGTCTCAAGGCCTGTAAAGCTTTTGCAGTTCAAAGTTAACTTTCTTTTCCCGCTGAAAGAGTACGAGAGAAGAGAGAATGGGTGTCGAAGTAAGGTTGAACCATGACTAAGCGAAACCCTTACTCTTCAAAGGCAATTGCCACTGGCTCAATTACTGGAAAAATGAACCAGCTCCTACCTATAGATTTTGCTGGGGTCTTGAATTGTGAAAAGTTAGATTGCTTCTGCCCTTTCGATAACCTTCGAGGTCGTGAGTTTATCGTGGTGGTTAGTGAATAGTCTTTCATATCGTGCACGATTAAAAGATTTTCCTTCCTTATTCAAATCAACTCCCATGGAGAATTTTTGAGTGCTCGTGCTGATGCAACTAGACATACACAAAAGCATAAAGAATCCTACTTCTGATACACAAGAATTTGCTTGGCTGCCCTCCAACAAGATGGTAATACATGAACAAGAACTCAAGGTCGTCGTCTCATTTCAATAAAATCACGTCACGTCTTAGACGTACGATCGTGCATGAGTATCGATATTTTCCTCTACCAAAACCAAAAAAAAAGAAGGAAAAGAAAAATCCTAGCAAGAGACTTTCAAAATCTAATGGAGCTGCAACTGTCTGTGCACGAACAAGAAAAGAAGAGTGACGGGCGGTGGAGTGTATTAATGCCCATGTCCTTTTCTGCTGGGTCCCGAAGCCAACTTAAACGCCAGACTCTTCCCGGAAAAGGGATGGGTCGTCTCGTTGCTATTCGAAGAGAATGCGAACGAAGCCATCGCCCCCATCGAAGCACGACAATCTCGATCTCGGTCTTCTCCACACCCAGAACCCATATCGGCCCGAAGAGTCCGACCATCGATGTGGCCGAACTGTGCAGACACCGCCAAGATCAGTAGACACAAGACCAAGCAGGAGCTCTTCATTTCCTTGGTGCTGCTCTTTATCGGTTGCCTCTCGAATTTGCCAAAGCAGCGCTTTTCGCGTGTGTTGTCTTCTCGATCTCGACGATTCGAATGGTTTGGAAACTTGGGTTTGCGATGTGCTGTATATATATCCAAGAAAGAAAGAGAGCGTGGGGTGGGAAGGACGGTGAAGCCTAGCTATAAGACCTTTCGGTCTGCGTTTTTGTGCGGTGGGACCTTTGAATCTTTCCTGGAGAAATTAGTGTTTATGTGCTGTCCGAATTTGACTTTTCATTTGCAGATGAAGTCACGAGGCGAGCAGTTTCTCTGCGCAGGGTTCGAGTTTCCTTTTTTTCTCTGCACGTTCGCAAGCTCTGGTTTCACACGCTTTGTGGACCCGCGGAGCCACCCAGCTCTCCCGTTCCCGCGGTGAGAAACCTCGGAAAGTTTCGGAAAGTTTCGACAGGGATTAGGGAGGAGAGAACAGGGTGTCGGAGCCCCGTGTCGGAGCCCCACGTGTCGTCGCCGCCCGCGGTTGCAGAGATGGTTCCGGGACGAAAAGGTGTGGTGGTGGGGCGGGGGCGATGATGACAGCCGAGGGAGTTTGGTGAACGGTCTATTCCTCTTGCCGCGCGCAAAAGACGGTGCAGAGAGGTCCGGACTGCAGAAACAAATCCCTGCGTGATGATCGCGATTAATGATTGGCGAGCGCTGGGGACACTCCTTAACAAGATACTCGAATGCTAATCACCGATTTGATTGAAAAATAAAAAGGATGCGACTGATTCGGTTTGATATATCCGATGCATAAGATGGTTTCTCGAAACGAATGGCATTATATTATTCTTCTTGAGAAATATTATTTAGATTTGTTTTATTAGGTCGAATTAAACACGTATAAAAAATTTGCACCGTTGTACTTAATAAGATAAGTTTTATCACGAGAAAGTACACATCTAACACCATCTCAGCTCTATTGGAAGGAAGTTTGTGTCACGAATATTTACCATTTTAATGGATAGATATTGTTTAATTGATTTCAATGGACCTGATTATTAATCTTTTAAGAGAGTACGATTCACATTGGTTTCGCACAAAACATATTTATGCTATCCCAAATATATTTTTTATTGGGAAAACTGAACAAAGAGTCTCAAACAATTTGCCCAATGGGCATTCAAGTCTTAAAATAGGCAGATGTACCATCAAATCCCAGACATTTTGAATGAAGTGAAATCAAGCTCTTTTAGTAGTCACTGCTTAGCGGTATTGCTGATATGGAAAATTACTTTATAAGCATAAATTGTGCAGGCGTGACGTTCACATGGCGACACGTTAATCACTGCATGATGGTTGATCGTCCCTCATGACAATCATGAGAAGGTATGCTGAACCTTAGGTGATGGTGGCTTGATGGCTCATAGGCCCTCCCTCTGGGTCAATTCCAAAAAAAACCCCAAACTTTAGGTTCAGTCCCAAATATACCCCAAACTTTTTTTTATCTCAAGAAAAACCCCAAACTTTTAGGTTCGGGCCCAAATCTGCCCGAACTTTTCTTTGTCTCGGAAAAACCCCAAACTTTAGGTTTTAGTCCCAAATCTGCCCCAAACTTTTCTTTTGTCTCGGAAAAAACCCCAAACTCTTAGTCTATTCTCAAATCTATCCCAATTTTTTTTTTGTCAAAAAGAAAATCATCAAATTTTACTCTAATCCTAAATTTGCCCTCATTAGCCTTTGTTCAAAAGCAGTATTAGTAATCCCTAATTTTTTATGTCCTAAAATGATTTTATTTTGAAAATAATTTTCTATGACATCTTGTTTATGTGTATTTATTATCTATGTGGAAATGCCATGTTAGGTTGGGACTAGACCATGTGGTATATTTGAGAACAGATCAAAAATTGGTGATTTTTTTAGTACAAATGGAGGGTAAAACCCCAAATTAGTATACCCGTTAATTGCGGCGTGTTATTTATTTTATAAATTTGATAGTAAAATTTAACGGAAAATAATATATGGAAATTTTTTTTGGTGGTCAAAAAAATAATTTTGGGTAAATTTGTCATATGTGTACCAATTTGAGATTTTTTTAGACAAAACAAAATTCGGGGTAGATTTGGGACTAAAATTAAAGTTTAGGGTTTTTTTTGAGACAAAAGAAAAGTTCGGGGTAGATTTGGGACTGAACCTAAAGTTTGGGGTTTTTTTTAAGACAAAAAAAAGTTCGGGGCATATTTGAGACTGGACCTAAAGTTTGGGGTTTTTTTTGGAATTGACCCCCCCTCCCTCTCCCTTTTCTTCTGTTGATTAGCTTTTTCAATTACAAAAAACAACTTTTTTTGACATGACACCACGTTAGCATTACCTATACTAAAAAGTTAAAAATCCGCCCATTGAATTTGTGGAGTGCCATGGACTATCCATTCTCTGACTCTCAGAATTTATTTTTGCATTGGGCAAAGCATTTAAGATTATTGTTGCAATTTTGCCTAATGTATACTATGATTGGTGTCATCAACTGCATCATCTATGGAATCATTTCGTACATTGAACAAAAGAATGCAGAAAAAAAGCTCTTCTCGATATAATCACCACAGATGACAATCTTGGAGTACTTACCTCTGGGAAATATACTATAAGCCACAAGTTCACTATCGAAAAGTTCAACTGTAGCTCCTCACGATACGTGAGTCTACTTTTTCCTTCAACGTCTTCTTAACATCCCATTATTATTATCGTGGCGCATGTTTGAGTAGTTTACAAAAGTCCGACGTCGAAAATTCTGTGTGGCTTAGAGTAATAATAAATTCTAGTTTACGCATTCAAACTTGAAATTCTTCTTAGTGATTTTTCTAATTGAAGGTATCAGACTTGAATTGTGTAACACAACAAATGGTCACAACCGATGGTTGATTGTTGAAACCCAAATCTGTTTCGATGTTTCATGAAATGTTTCAAGGAAGAATCCTGTTAAACATTGCATTTGTCAATTGGAATTGTTGTCATGATTGGTTTGCCTGAGATTATGGGTGAAGGCGGGTGTTGTGGTATCGGTTTAAGAATGTTTAGGTAATTTTCCCCGGTTTAGCTTGTTTGCACTTTCACCACTCACCTTTTTTGGGTCTTTCATATACTCGATATATAATGAGAAATGCGAAGTATATTAAAGTTGATTCGCCAGTCATTATTAAGATATTGAATATGGCCTACTTTCGTTTATATTATCAATTGTAGTCTATCCATCGATTACTATATTAATCTTACTTTTCAATTTTAGTGTGTCTAGCGTTGCTCCATAATTCCTTGGCAAAAACGAGAGAGAAAAACCTCTTTGCTTTTCTCTTTTCTCGTGGCTATTCCTTCAACGTGGACGGAGAGAACGCGGCACGAAGCAAGTGTCGCATGATTCCGTGTTAGCGGAAGCTGTGCATGTAGAATTTTGTAGATGGGAGTGTTGACTCGGACGATCTTAACGCACGTAAGTGGCATCATTTTCAAGTCAAACGCAGCATATTTCGTTGCCAAGGGGGGAATGTTTGACAACCGCAAAAGATGGAATCATGACAGAGCCCTTCGAAATGAGAAGTTGAAAATCGTTCGTCGCTGTAAAAAGCGCCTGACATCGACAGCCGAGCGCCTTTGACTATGCAGCCAGACTCGTTCACATCGCCTAAGCATGATGCAGCGATGAACGCGTTAAACGATGGACGCATCGGGTCTGCATCGATCGGAAAAGATCCAAGGAAATGGTTCCTCCGACCACATCAAACTCTTAAGACGTCACTGTAGTTATAAGCCGGATATTCTGATCGCAGCTTTGAAATTGAGAGAACTTCCTCGGAGAAATCGAATCCAGCTTCATGAAAATGTAATTGGCATGATGACCATGTGAGATTTGATACGTTCGAGGATCAGGTGGACGGTCAAGCATTCGAATACATGATGAAGTGTAACAATAACTGTTTTGTAGTGCAGTGGAATACCTTCACTTGGAAAGATCGACGAGAGGTGAGTTTTCAAACCGATTAACATATTTATTTAAATTCACGTTCTTTCAAAATCTTAAACAAATGAGTTTAATTGAGTTATATTAATAACTCCAAACCAGGATATATCTCCGATGTGTGCGAAACTTCCATTCTTGCACCTCAACAAGCCTTGCCTCCTTTACATGTGTGTTTTGATATCAGACGTACCTCTCTTCATTAACGTATCATTCTCATCCAGCTAAAATTGATAAGATGAACTCAATTATTAAAATGTGAAAATGGTTTAGGACTTGATTGGTAAAACTAGGGTGATTGGTTCTTAGTTTGGTTCAATTTAATGGAATTGGTTTGACACAAAATGAAAGATAAAAGGAGATTGAATTTCTTTGTGATTGCTTCGATTTGATACATGTTTTTATATTACAAAGTGTAAACAATAAAAGGAAATTACAAGAAATGAAATCATTTTGAATCACTAATTGATATCAATCTAAACCTTAGATTGATTTAAGTATCTTTAATCAAATCAATTGCACAAATCATATTTCCAACATGACCACCTTTTCTTCCCACTACTTGAAATTGGACCGAGATAGTATTTAATTCATATTTTACTAATTTTTTTGAAGAAATAAAAAAAAATGATTAGTTTGTTTAGTCCGGTCCCTATTGGAATTGGGAACCGAACCAATACTTTTAGAAACCGGAAACGGGACCGATACTCTTGACAACCGGACCAAACCACCCAATTCGATTCCATCTGCGTAATTCTTGATTCAAGCAATTCATTTTGCATACTTCTAAGTAAAATTAAAAAATCTAGGATTTAATTGACAAAAGTGTAATGAGTTTAACACTTTTCAAATGGTTTTCCATGTAAAGCCACTTGTTGTGAATTGATATTTGATATTTGAACTTATTCATCTCCCATGGTGAGAATATAGAGCGTTAACACCATGCAATGCAATACATGCCAAGTTGCAATCATGTGTTCTTTTCGTGGTGCGCCCCCGAGTCTTGACAACAGCGTTAATACTGGTGCCTTGGCTACAGCATCATCTCTCCCATTAATTAAATTGATAGCTGGTTTAACCGGATGATTCGTGTCTCATATCGGGTTAGGTGCAAATTTGATCCTTACAGTATCCCTAGATGGGCGTGGGTTGCCTTTGTTGGCCCCTAACGAGGGTCACCCTACTTTGGTTGTGTTGAAAAATATAACGCGGAAATGACAGGATCTTGCAATTTACGTCAATACGAAAATACTAGAGAAAAATAAGGGCACAAAAAAATTTACCTGGTTCGGTTCGAGTATTAGTACCTACATCCACGGGGAGAGCCAGCAGCAAATAATCCACTATAATCGGAGAATCAGAGTTACAATCACTGACACGCTCGAGTGTTTCCCACACCTAGATTTAACCCAAACCCAAAGTGTTTACAAATAATTAATGTAAACTTACAGCACAAAATCACCAAGTGTTCAAGCCTCCTGCAATTTGCTCACAAACATACGAAAAACAAGAACTCCGTTCTTTCTTGTATGCTTTGTACGGCAACTGCAGCTTCTTGGCTTGGCTTCTATTCTTGTGCGGCGCTCTCTTCTTCTATATGCTGAAGAAACCTTTACTTTTTATATATGTGTAAACCTAGCACTACTAGGTTTCTCCTATAGATAAGAGATGAAACCCTTGTCTTTATCCTTTTGTGCAAAAGTAATCCTAGTCAAACTTGGAATAACAAGAAAACCAATCTTGAATAGGATAGGAAAGATTTTGAACAAATCAAAATCCTTCTATGGATTGAGTTCGTGAAAATTCAAACTCGAGTCATAATTTAACAGGTTGGGTGAGGGTTGCCCTTGCTTAGGCTAGCAAGTTCCCCCCTAGCCCTTGCTTGATCTAATGAAGGGTTACCCTCACTAGGCTAGCCTCATGCTACCCTTGTTGGCCACAGTTGAGGGCCTTCGTGCTCCCTGTCCACATCTAGGTGAGGGTCGGTCGATGACCTTGTCGGCCTAGGGTTAGAAAAAGAACAAAATTAAACTAATAACAAATTTGAGAATAACATTAAAATATTTTGAAAAATTGTTTACGTCAATACTAGCAAGCCATGTAGGATAACCATCGTCCATGTTACCATTTTCCAATCAAAATTTACCTGACAAATTCAATTGGCATAATGTGAAAAGATTTATGACTCAATTGACAAAACTAAAAGACTTATGATTTGATTTATAAAAGTGTAATAGGTTTAAGATTTTTTGGACAATTTTTCCACCTTTAGTTTGTTTGACTTTCACATGGGTCTCTCATATACTCGGTATATAATGAGAAATGCAAAGTATATGAAAGTTATTTGCCAATCACTTCACTATTCTCACATGAGAAATGGGAGGTGGGTGTTTGAATCCCCACATTCTCAAAGAGATTGAGGTGAGGAAGATTTAATTTTAAAAGTGAATTTTGACTCTTACATCCTATAAGGAGACATGATAAAAATTTGAGCATTTGAGTAAGACCGATAAAAAAGAAAGAAAATTATTTGTCAGTTATTATTAAGATATCGAGCATAAATTAACTTTTGTTTACATATTCACTTGTGGTCTACGCATCGATTATTATACTAATTGTACTTTTTAATATTAGTGTGTCTAGTGTTGCTCCGTAATTCCTTTGCAAAAAAGCAAGAGAAAAACCTCTTTGCCATTCTCTTTTCTTGTGACTAATTCTTCGACGTGGACGGAGTTACGCATGATTTCGTGCTAGTGAAAGTCGTACACGCAAACTTTTGTCAATGGAAAGTTGATTCGGATGATCTTGACCCACGAAATGGTACATCGCCATGCTAAGCCTGGAAATCCCCCCAAAAAGGATCGTCATTTTCAAGTCAAACGCAGCATATTTTGTTGACAGAGAGGAATGTTTGACAATCGCAAAAGATGGAATCATGACAGAGAGCCCATTGAAAAGTCGAAAATTGTTTGTCGCTGTAAAAAGCGCCTGACATTGACAGCTGGATGTTCTATACAGCCAGACTCGTTCACATCGCCTAAGCATGATGCATCGATGAACGCGTTAAACGATGTACGTATTGGGTCTGCACCGATCGGACAAGATCCAAGGGAAATCCATCTTCAGACCACACCGACCTCTTTAGACATCACTGTAGTAATTAGCCGGATGTTCAAATCTTGCGTTATGCCAAACATAATTGGCATGACCATGTGAGAGTTGACATGTTTGATAATCACAATTGACAGTCAAGCATTTGAATGCATGTGTTAAGAGAGTACAATCGCTCTTGGCTATTTTCAATGGAGTTTAAGAATAATTGAGTTGCAGTACAATGAAGTACTTTCATTTAAAGAGATTGCTGATGAATGGATTTTCAAATTAGTTAACATATCCAATTGAATTTACATTCATTTAAAATCTTACACGAATGAGTTCATTTAAGTTAATTAATTGATCCAAATCACAACATATTTCCGATGCGTGGATAAAAGAAAAATGAAAAAAGAAAAAAGAGAAAAAGAGAAAAGGAAAAAAAGAAAGAAGTAAAGAAGGAAAATAGAAGAAAAGAGAGAAAAGGGAAGATGAAAAAAAAAAAAAAAATTATCCATATCAATACTAGTTGTGCTATGTAACACGACCTATATCCAAGTCGGCCGATTTCTAGTCAAAATTTGTATGACAGATTTTATTGTAAAGATGTGAAAATATTTATGATTCATTGGCACAATTAAAATGTTTAAAATTAAATTGACAAAAGTGTAATAGGTTCATGACTTTTCCAACAATTTCCCTACTATTTTCACTAGAAAATAGTAGCTAGGTGAAACTAGTGATGATGGAACTTCGATCAAATAATCATTGTTCAAGAGTAAGAAAATAGAATATATAGTAAGCATCTCACACAAGTCCATGAATGAAAACCATGGCAAATGTTGTACAATTCAAAGACCTAACTAAAGCAATGATAATCAATATTGAAGCAAAGATTTTTAGTCATAATTGGCTTGATGGATTTTATTGGAAAAACATGAAAATGCTTATGTTTTTTTTTTTTTTTGGTTTGTTAAAAAAATGTTTATGATTCAATTGTCACAATTAAAATGTTTGAAACTAAATTGATAAAAGTGCAATAGGTTCATAATTTTTTGGACAATTTCCCTGCTATTTTCACTAGAAAATAGTAGTTAGGTGAAGCTGGTGATGATGGAACTTTGATCAAATACGAGAAAACCAAGAAGGCTAAGAAAAAAGAATATATAGTCATCACCTCACATAGGTCCAGGAATGAAAACCATGGCAAGTGTTGTACAATTCAAAGACCTAACTGAAGCAATGATAATCAAACTGGTACATGCAATTTGCAAATGACTTATCTATGCAAGAGCTATAGAACCAAGACTAATCTTTCTGACCTCGTCCATGAAGCTATAAGAAGAGAGCGGTTAGATGGTCCAGATGGTGTGTATCCAGGTGCAATTATTACTTAATACAATAATTTCTTTTAAAGCTCTGTCTGTTTTATGAAAAATTTAATATTTATAAAACATATTTTCTGAAAAGTCATTTTCCAAATAAAAACGATAATATCTTTTTTTGTGTTTGGCTATAATCCGAAAATGAGCTGAACATTAGTTTCCGTGTTTTGTAAAGGCAATATTGCTTTTATTTTCCTAAAGAGTTATGCACTTTTCGTAAGATATATAAAGACTACACAAGCTAACTTATCAAATTTTGAATAAAGTTTTGTCGAACTAAAATTTAATGATATTTTGTCAACATTTCCTCATCCTACGCTGCTGGTGGGCTATATATCTAGCTTGGGCCCGACTAATTTTCTCACTTTTTGTAGTCCAACTCAGAATTTCCCATTTCCTCTTTTTTTCCCCCTTTTCTTCGTCCCTTTTCTGTTGTGCCCAGGGGAGCCCAACACCTCAAATCCAGTCACAACCCAACCACGATGGCCACAGGATTGCTTGGATGGTTGTTTTAACCTCAAAAGCATTATGATCAGGTTTGTGGTGAAGGTTCAGTGCACTTGGCATCGTGGTCGGTGGTGGCTATGGGCTCTTGATGGTGGCTCCAGGCTATGGTCGGCAGCGGCGGCGGCGGCAGCGGCGTCATTGATGGTGGATGGTAGAAGATGATGATGGCACTCAAACAAGGGGAGTGGCTGCGCAAAAGGGAAGTCCTACGGTGGCGAGAAATTGTTTCTTTTATTTTTGATTTTCGGTTTTGGATGATGAAGAATATGTTGATGATCGATGTGAGTACGATGGTTCAATGACGTGTGGCGGCTGGCGGTGGTAGTGCATGGTTTAGCGGCTGATGATGGTGGTGGTGCATGTAATATTTACAAAGAAGATGATGCTGAACGATGGTGTGCCACGAGAGTGTGCGAAATTGATATATGTATTTCAAAGATAAGAAATCGTTTTCCTTATTTTTCAACGTGGATTTTCCAGTTTAGAGAAAATGTTTTCCATGATTAATGAATTTTCTGACACCAAAGATTGAAAAAGATGAAAATATTTTCCTAGAATTCGTTATCTAGCTTTTTTCTAGAAATATTTAAAAATAAGTAAACATTCCTCTCTCTCTCTCTTTTAAAATTTTAAGTTGGGACTTTATCTTTGTGAGCTTCTTTTATTTTTATTATTATTCCGAGTCATTAACTTGTTAATAAAATATGTTTTTTTTCACAGGTTTAGAGCTAGTTCGAAATCGGTTCTAACTATGAATCGAGTTGGTTGGTTAAGTTATTGAGAACCAACGGGCCCAAGGCTCGATTTGGGTACCAAACTAAATGAACCTACAATGTTCTGCTAGGAACTAGCCTTAGAATTGGACCAACAAGGCCAACTCCGATGCCTCTCAAATGGAATTTGGACTATTGCTCACCCCTGGTTTTCATGCTTGTACTAGATCAGCAAGTGTGCCTAGATGCTAGTTTGATATGGTACCTTTTTTTACTCTACAAAATTTGACCAATTTAGAACACGAATTCGTTTCTACGACCAGATTGCTTGCTCAACCTCACTTGACAAACTGAACGTAGGTTGAATTTCAAAGCCCATTTGTATCACTTTGAACCTATGGTGGTAATCTTATAACCATTTCAGAGTAATGGGATTATGTGGATCCTTAAAGTATACTATAAAGGCCCATCTCTAAAGACCAAACTGAATGAGCTTTTGCTTGGAACCGGCCTTGAACCAAACTAGCAAGGTCGACTCCAATGCTTCCCAAATTGAACCTGGACTATTGCTTACCCTTGGTTTAAGTGCTTGTTCTAAACCTGCTAGTGGACTTCAATGCTTCTCAAATTGAACTAGACTATTACTCACCCTTGGTTTTCGTGCTTGTATTGGACCTGCTGGTGGGGTGTTGGTTTGATATGATACTTTTTTTTTATCAACACAATTTGACCAATCTGGGACTTGGATTTAGTTCTTTGCTCAACTTCACTTGGCAAACAGAGTGTAAGAAGAATTTCAGAGCCCTTTTGTGTCGAGTTGAACCTATGGTGGTAATCTCATAACCATTTCAGAAAAATGCAATTTTGTGGATCTGCAAACTATACTTTAGAGGCCCATTTGCTCCTTTTTCACAACTATGAACACTCGGCTAGTTCCCCGCCTCCACCCACAATGATGATTAGAGGAGGCCCATATCAATCAGTATGTGTGATCGGAGATTAAATTGGGATAAGTGGAAAAACTGCCAATAGGCTACAAGCGCCTATTGGCAATTGCTTTTATTTGGAAAATCTTCATATCAAGAAAAGAATGTGAGCCAAATAAACCAAAGGCTCTACACGATTGAGGGACCAACATTATGTGGTGTTTGCAGAGGCAACAGGGTTGGCTGGTGGAGAATAGAGGCACGGTTGAGGTGGAGACTAGTTCAGACAAGGGTGGTGGAGAGTAGAGTCCACCGCGACTGGCGGCGGTGGCGGCAGTGGTCTTTGTGTAGCATCCGACGATGGTTTCCACATTATTTCAACGATGGTTTCCACACAAATTTTGACTAAACTACACCATTTTATGTTAGAAAAATTACCCTTAATCACAAGATTTGATTCAATATCAATAATTAACATTGCCCCTCGCTCTCCCTTTGATTGAAATTAATCATATCGTCTCTCTCCTTCACATGCTGTATTTGCGCTAAGTTTCCAAAAAGAAGTTAGTTAACTTGTCTCTAGTGTTCTTTCGAATCATCTCCAGTGTTCTTTTGAATCAGTAAAATAAAACATGTTTTTTTTTATTCCAAGTAAAATTATGTTTCAAATTTGAAAAACAATCATCCTTTTTGCGATCATGAATTTATTAATTTGCCGAAGATATAGCCTTGTTAAATTTGGGTTATTTGAAACGTGTATCTTTCTTTTGTCTAAGTTTTAAGTTGTTTTGATGCAAATCAAAATTTAGCTAGTTACAGTTTCTTCTCATTCAAACTTATATTTAATCTTAGAAAACTTTTTGAGGGCATGGTTCACAAGTAACATTAGTAACTTTCTTTCTAATTGAATTTCCAAAAGGTATAGTATTGATCCTTCCTTCCTTTCTTTTTTTTTTTATCTTCTTTTTTAGCCTTCATGGTTTTAAGATTAGAAGGAATAATGAACTAAATTCTTAAATTTTGATTTTGCTATTTTGGAAGAAAATAAGTTGTTCTCTTTAAGCCAGGTGGAAGAAAGAATAAAACAAGAAAATTTGAATTGAACAAAGATATGAAAGTTGTAGCTCATAGATTGTTAGTGTTCCTTAAAAAAGTGTTACTAAATGTTAATAAATGCTTAACAAAGTGTAAGGCTGATACGGCTAACAAGAAGTGTGAATTGTGAATTACTAAAACAATTCAAGTATGAAATAAGTTTTAAAATAAAACCCGAACATAACGAGGGGTGAACACTAGGAGCCGATTCAACTTGAGAATTGGATCAAATTAATCTTGATTGACCACTTCAAGGCTGGTTCTAGGGAGAATCGGTGGCTCGGGTTCTACGAACCTAGAATGGTCCAAGACCGGTTCGATTGCAAACTCCAAAGCTGTAACCAACCAAGCCGCCAAAGAATTGGCTCAACCAACGATTCTTGGAATGAACCAATTCTATATTGGTTTTGAAGCCTCTTAATTTTCTTTTTGCGCCATATCAAGAACGAAACCGTGGTCTTCGACATGAAAATCAACAACATAGTCACTTGACCCAAGTGTTTATGTGGTGAAATTGTGGAAGTTTTACATTTTCTTACAAAAATTTGGCCCAAAATTTAAAGTATTCCCAATCTCGGGTAAAACTGAGCACCAATGATTTCATAACTAACTTGTTCGGTTCTAGTTTCCAATCTTTTGGAATTGTAGTTCCTAGGGTTGACTTTTGATTCTACATCGAGACCCAACTTACCTTAGAATCACTCACCTCTTAATACAATAGATTTATGTCATTTGAAATTGTCCTTACTCTAATGGGAAAAGATCGATGATATTCCACTACAATCGCCAAAGAAAAGACCATGCATTTCTACATCCTAGGTACACCCAAACCCAAAAGAATCATTAACAAAAAAGGAGTATTCTCATGCTCTCAAATCTCTTAGATAACGGCTCCCAAAACTCGCTAGAGTTCTAATCATTTTCTCCTCGAAAATTTAGCTCTAAAAATCATGATTCAACAAGTTCGAATTAGGGCAACTTGGGTTCGAGCACCCACCAAAATAGGTCTGACTTCTAGCTATTGCTAGGGATGAGCATGATTTTAGGATAAGTAGGAATATGATAATCTCACTGGTGTGAACTTGTGGGTTCTAGATTCCAAGGTATGCAATGTAAGTTCTAGATTTTAAAATTTGGGGAACCTGTTTCAATGGGTAGACTCTACGCTTTAGGTTGGTAGAACTTGAAACTTGAAACCCGTAACCTAGAACAAGTTTTTGTATTTTCTTAGTCTATGTCTTCACATAATTTTGAGATATTCTATGATGTTTGATGATATGTGTTTAATTTGTTTATGATTCAATCGACTCAATTAAAAATGTCTAAGACTTAATTGACATAAATATAATAGGTTTAAAACTTGATAGGTAATTTTTCTTATATATGTATAATATCGATTTAACTTTCGAAAGGTAGAGCAAGGACCAAGGACCAAGGACGGCGACGGCCTTTCCATTTCTTGCCGGGTCGAAATTGCACGTGTGAAAATATCTTTCCTTTTCTACAGAATACAAATATCTGTGCCGTGGTGAAGTGGGGGATATTCTTCTAGAGAAAGACAGAGAGAGAGAGGGGAAATATCAGCGGAAGTTGGAACTGAACTCACGACTCCACGATCCAGCACACCAGTGGCGAAACCAAAACGCAACTTTTCTCGATGGAGACGAGAAACTTCCACACGCAGCCCCACCCCCGTCACGAACCTCCTCGAAGCATAAGAAGAACAAAAATTCATTCCAAAGAATAATAAGCGGAGTTAATATTACGAAAGACTGATATATTCATAATAAATTTATTTTTTATTAATTTTCGTTAAACTGTATTATTATATTGTTGAGTAGGATGTTACGTGACTAATTTAGATTTTTATTCTCTATTTGGTGGTATTAACATAATTTATGGATGATTAATTTATCACAATTATATCGATTTAAATTGAGGTTAATTTGTCATATGTGTATTAGCGTGGAGTTTTTCGTGATAGCAATTCAAATTTAGTGAAACCCTACGCAAACTAAATAAAATAGAATAAAATAAGGTAACATACGGTATGGAAGAGAGAGAGAACCGGTCCACTTTGCTTCTAGTTACGCACACCGCCCCCTCCTTCCCGAGCTCAGTCAACTGCTTGACCTTTGACTTTTGAAAAGTAAGAGCGGGTGGACTGAACTCGTTCGCCCACCTTCTCCTCACTCTCCGAAGCTTTGCAATAATGAACAAGCCAATTCAAGGCTGGTGTACTCTAATTATCCGTAATTCACCGGTATTGATTAGCAGGGATCCACGCAGGCCCTGCAGTTTTGAAGAGTAGAGATCGAGCGAGCGGGCGGGCGGGCGACCGACCAGATGCGGCGGGGGTGGCGGCGACGGTGGTTGCCGGCGGCAGCCGGTGGGGAATCTTCCGAACCGCGTGGGGAGTGGTTGAGAGACTTAGTATGCCCTTGTTGACTTGGAACCGGTCTTTCTCTATCTATCTCATGAGTTTGACCCACTGACTCTTCGAAACAGAGAAGACGCATGGCAAGTGCAAGTGCTCCCCCCTCATTGGATCTCGATTTTTTTAACTATGATAAGCCCTCCCACTCACATTAAAAAAAAGTCACAAAAAACAAAATTTTGGCCGGGTGCTCTCGACGTGAATTCTCATAGGGCCCGCCGTCGCCTGACGCGTCTCCCTCGTTCGAACGAGCATCCGAAACCCGTCCGGTATGCGACGGATTACAACATACAATGCCGACCATATGGAAAAGGAAATTTACATGAATTTCAATGGTGGGTGAGGCTACATGCGTAGACATTTCCTGTCGTCGGCGGTGTACTTTCTTCACACTAGCGGCGCAACGCTCTAGCTTCTCCACGTCACACGTGTCGGATCGATTTCCCAAAAGCGAGATCGGTGTTGTGTCGCCGGAGTACACGTGGCGGTTATTCTTGAGATCTGGGGATGGGAAGATTTGGTGTGGGCGAGTTAATCAACGTACACGTTTCGGGCCAAAAAACAGGAGGAAAAGCACTCCTCCGTAAGATAAGATTTAGTAGCAAATTTCTGGCTATCCACCAAACTCAGAAGCCCCTCGCCGCCTACATTTCACCAACCCAAAGAAAATACCGTCTCGAATAATTTAATTTAGTTTTATTTTTTTATTTTTTTCCCTTCTTTCTTAATTGTCGTAATGTTTCATTTTGGTTGGCCCAAGCAAAAAAATAAAAAAGAAAAAAAAAAAAAGAAAGGAGACTTTAAAAAAAAAATAAAAATTGGGTGGGGGTCCACACTCGCTAAGGAAAGAACAGAACGTGTGTAAACGCAAAACACACGCAGCTTTCCCCACTTCACTTCTCACTCTCCTCCCCCTTCCCTTCCCTCCACTTGTCACGCAACTTCCTCTCCCTCCCTCTCTCTCTCTCTCTCTCTCTCTCTCTCTAACTTTCTCTCTCTAGCTTTTTGTATAAAATCCCTCGGGGCCTCAGTTCACTCCTTCACTCCCATCGCAGCAGAAAATCTTCAAAACTCTCTCTCTCTCTCTACAGCCCACAGGCCAACCGCCAATTCCCCAACTCCTCTCTCTCTCTCTCTCTCTCTCTCTTCCGCAGTTTCAGCCATGGCTTTGGAGGCGCTCAGCTCCCCCACCGGCCCCTCCCCTCCTTTCCACTTCATGAAGGACCCCTCCCCCGTCGCCGCCGCCGCCGCCGCCTCCTCCTCCTCCTCCGGCGGCTACGACCTCCCCCTCGCCGAGCCCTGGACCAAGCGCAAGCGCTCCAAGCGCCCCCACAACCCCCCCTCCGAGGACGAGTACCTCGCCCTCTGCCTCATCATGCTCGCCCGTGGCGGCGCCGGCCGGGCCCACCTCCCGCCTCCTCCGGTTCCGTCCGAGGCGGCCAAGGCGACCTACAAGTGCCCCGTCTGCGACAAGGCCTTCCCCTCTTACCAGGCCCTCGGCGGCCACAAGGCCAGCCACCGCAAGCTCGCGTCCGCGGGGACCAACGGCGGCGCCGGGGCCGACGACCAGCCGACCACCTCGACCTCCGCGGCGACCACCTCCTCCGGCGTGTCCGGGAAGGCGCACGAGTGCTCGATCTGCCACAAGAGCTTCCCCACCGGTCAGGCTCTCGGCGGGCACAAGCGTTGCCACTACGAGGCCCCTACCCCAGCCTCCGCCACCTCCGCCCGTCCGGCCGCCAGCGGCGTGAGCGTCTCGGAGGGAGTGGGGTCCACGCACACGCAGAGCCAGGGGCACCGCGAGTTCGATCTGAACATCCCGGCGCTCCCGGAGTTCTCCCCCAGGTACATGGTCTCCGGCGTCGCGATGGATGACGAGGTGGAGAGCCCGCACCCTTCCAAGAAGCCCCGGTTCCTGGCGCCGTTGAAGATGGAAGCGGCCTGAAATGGGTCGGATCCGATCCGAAAACACACACACAGAAACCCACCAAAATTCAACGATCGGGTTCCCGATATAGGAATAGAGGAATAACTAGAAAATTAGAAACGATTGTTTTGTTCGTCTCTTCTTGTGTTTGTTGGGTGATGCTGGATTTCTTCTGTTGGGTAGTAAGGGAAGGAAGGTGTACATACAGCTTCAACTACAGGATAGTAGTTTTAGCTTAGTCGTTTGAAGGCAGTTTCATTGATTGATTGATTGGTTGGTTGAATTCAATTCATTTCGATTTCCCATCATTTCTGCTCCCCACGTTTTCGAATTCTTCGTATCAGATCGAATGCTGTTCTATAATTCCACTCGCTACCGGAAGCCGAAGAAAGCACGAAACTTTCCAGGTGATCCGTCGTTTCTCCATCGGTTCGAGCTAAACGAAGCGGGTTGTCCCCGGAAGCTTCCCGACGTTCGCGGTCTCCGGCGGCGGCTCGCCGGTTTCTTGATTGTTGGGTGATGTCGGCGTACATAGATACAGCTCGAAGGAGGCGAGTTGCCGAGTCGTTGCGGTCGGTTACGGGAGGCGAATTCCATCGATGGATTGGTGGGATTCCTATTTCATTTCGATTTGGACTGTTCCGCTCCCCCCACAACTTGCTTCCCACGTTTTGGATTTTTATTTTTTATATTTTTTTGGGGGTGATTATGGAATAATTTTTGCTTATTATTATTATATAATTCGGTCAATCGAGCACGCGCGAGTGGGGGTGAAGTCCAGTTGCGAATCGGTCGAGCGGTCGATCGATCGGCTTGCTTTGGACAGAGTCGTTTTCGGCTTCTTTTGGGGTTAAAGGGCGGGAGCGTGTGTGAATGCTGGACCCGGTCGTCCCCCCTCCCCCGGACGCGCACGGGCAATTGCCAGGGACAGCTCCAGACACGGCTCGTGGTGCTGACGGTTGACCGACGACGACGACCCGGCCATGTGATGGGGACCCAGAAACCGGGTCGCCTTCGAAGCACGTCTGTCTTCAGGTCGGTCATGCTTATCTAAATGAAAATGAGTTACCTCACTTAGTCTCGTTAAATGGGGGGAAAAGCGATTTTCATCCAGAATTGGTCTCAGCTACCCATTCTCGAGTTTGTGATCCGAGTGAGAGTTTGGATATGCCTAGCTCAGAAGCGCGTCGTGAAGGCTTTAATCCTCGCTTTGTAAATCTTTTGGCGATGTTATGCATGTCAATCACCTCTTGTCTTTCAATGATATGTTAAGTGGTCATGGAAAAAGTTTCTGAATGTTGAATTCCTTTCATGTGCCAGTCCTATTGCCAAATAAGTTTATCAATCTAATTAAAAATAACTCAGTTGTTTGTACGTCACACATTTATTGATATTGTGCTACCCTCATCTCTACTACAATGAGTGTCCTCGATCCTATTGCCAGCTCACCACAATTTTTTTTTTTATAAAATTTTGAACTCTAAAAATGATCTTTTAAAAAATATTTAAGCATTTTTAAAAATTTTTTTTATCTTATTTGTCTTGTTTTTGTCTTCTTTTTTTTAGCTTGTTAATTAAACATTGTCTGCTTTGGTTAATTTTTTGTTAATATTACACTCATAAAAAGGAGATGTTACTGGAAACAACACATGTTACTATGAAGGAATGTGTTTACTACGCTTGAATTTTTTACCACAAACGAGAATCATTTACTAAATAATAGATATGTTTATTAAGTGTATGCAACCCGATCAACAGATTAAGAATTGTACCGTCTAGATTGATTGTAAAATCCTTTTTTAACCGTCAAAGATTTAACCTAATGGAATCAAAGCATACATTCTATGGAATCTCAAAATTTTCTTCATTGTAACGGAAACTGGCCTTAATGTATGGAATATCTTATGGAATTATCGCCACATAAAAGGCTAATAAATGTTTTTAATGCCTATTGAATTTTGATTGACCCTTTAGATTTTGAGATCAACATTAGAAAGAAAGAAAATTAATGCAGATATTCGATTTAAAATTATGCAAATCATCAATATTTTGAGGAGGTGATGTCTAGGTGGCGGCTATAATTGTGGAGAAAGTATTAATATCTTTCTTATAATGAGGAAATATTTAGAAGATGCAAAGAATCGAGAAGTTTTAAATCGCATTCGGTCCTCGAGAAACTTGTGAAGAGGGAAAACTCTAAGTGGAAACTCTTTTCAACCGCCCACGTATTCCCTTTGATTGAATACTTTTACAAGAACGAATCAATGCTCATCCACACCTTCAAAAGGTGAAATTAAGTCAAGCTCCTTATGTGTAACTCAAGCTTCCTTTGATGGTTACTTGAAATCAACTTTTTTGATTTCAAATCAACTCGAGCCCAAGCTACTCGAGTATCTTGACTATTAGTGCTCGAGTCTGTCGATTTTTAGCCCGATAGGTTTGCGAGCCTAATCGAAATTATGATGTTTTTTCAAACTATCAAGTGTACTCACACTATTTGAATTTTTGTAAGATTGAGGTCAAGCCTGAGTTCCTTCATGCAAGCTGAGTTGAGCTCGGTCACCTGAGCTCAATTGAACTCGAGCACATACCTAAGCTAAAGAAAGCACATTTTCCTGTTACTTTTTGTCTACACATGAGAGGAGAGGGGAGATTATTTTTCATACTAAAAATCACAACAAGAAGCTCGGATCATCGCATCGAAACTCATCGCGCCGCCCTAGTGGCATTTCATCTCCGTGACGATACTACTACACCGGAATAGAAAGTGGTCTAATCAAGAGAAAACGGAAGATGGCGCGAGCCAAGTGCAATGCATGATTTTAGGTGGGGGCTCCCAATCTCTGTACATTTTTCTTACACATGGGAGGACCAACACAAGATCCTCGCTAGCGCAACCTATTGCCGGTCGCTCATCTTCATGCCGACTTCGATTCTTGACCGTAAAATGGCACACTAGAAAAGTTTGGCACCTCAATGAATACCTAATCACAGAAAGTTCAGTCTCCCTTTTTTACTAAATCAGATCCCCTCGTCCAGCTCAAACGAG
Organism: Corymbia calophylla; assembly: GCA_014182845.1. Taxonomy (NCBI): domain Eukaryota; kingdom Viridiplantae; phylum Streptophyta; class Magnoliopsida; order Myrtales; family Myrtaceae; genus Corymbia; species Corymbia calophylla. The sequence continues at coordinate 18,679,800 of CM024698.1, read as the reverse complement.
CACAGGCGACCCCACTTTTTCCCAGTGGCCGAGGCTGAATCCAAGTGGCAGGTCGAGCAAAAGAGAGCAAAAGAGAGGCTGCTAACACGAGTCAAAAGTGCCTTTGCATTCAAGCCACTCATCATCATCAGTGGCGCAATTTGGCCAACAGAAGAAACCACAGCGTCGGTGGCATCGTCTGTATTATTATTATTATTATTATCATATGCATTGGTCGGTCGGCCGAGGAACGAAGGAGAAACCAGCTAATTTTCTAGTCGGAAGTCGGCAAATTGGGTTGGCTTTTGGTAGGCCACAGGACAGCAGATGGAATAAAAGGGAGGGGAGATGTTCATGCGTGACCAAATTCCTTTTGTCTTCTTATGCTTAGATCACGCCCGAGGTCACGAAATTTAGAGCTGTCGATCCTATCGTGAACTCGGGCGGGTTGGATTTGGACATTTGGATTTACATGGTAGACGACTGTGGTGGGATTTGGTGACCACGAACAAACGTGAACAAATTTGGTCTTCATTCGATTACATCGAAAGCTATTATTATTGTCTTTTTTTTTTTTTTTTTTTGGGTTTTTCGTAGAGGGGTAGAAATCTAGCTATTGTTTCTCCCTCGTGAAATTTGATATTATAACCATTATTTCATGGGTAGACGGGGATAAGTCGAGGGGTTCACCTGCCCTCAAATTATAATTAGTACGGTCTTACGGTCTATTAGTATGGATTGGGAGTTTTAAGCCTTATTAATTCCGTGTGAAAAGAATAAATTTCCAAAGGTCTAATCACTTTTTGTATTAAAGGGGTGTCTTATCAATCTTTTTGTTTTTCTTCCTGTTTCTTTTATTAATTCGTTGTAAGGATCTCATCTTCTTTCGAAGAAAAGATTCGAGACTAAACAGGGAACTTTTGTATCATATCCGTGTTGGAAACGAATTTAGGCGTCTTTCAAAAAGAGGAAACTTTACAAATTTAAGAATTCCCAAACTAATAATAAACTTTCGACGATACAATTTCTTCTCCTAGCTATTTTGTTCTTCAACCCTCACCGACGCACTGCGGTATGTTCAGTGCCTTTTGATTTTTCTTTTTTCAGAATTAAAAGTTCGACACCTATTAACGCTAGACAATTTCTTACTCATTTTAAGCAATTTGTATTTTTTTTTTCACAAATTTTACTTAATAAATTTCCCATCTTAGAGGAATTTTTTTAAAATATCAAGGAACTTGTTGGTTTTTTGATTATGGGAAAATTACAGAGAGATTTTTAAGAAGATGGACCATTAAAGTTTAACAAATTTGTCGAGCCGATTTCTTTTGAGATACCTATCAATAACAAAAATTATTAAAATAAACATTAATTGTGCATAACAAAGTTAAAATTTTGTCACCCCTCAAAATCTTGATTTCATTACCGTCTATTGGCATCATCTTACCAAAGTATTACAAATTTCATAATACTAGTTTAGTCATCACAAAAGCAATTGAAATTAATGTTCTCAAATTGGGAAGAATTCAAAATTTTCAGAAAAGTAAGACGGGAATAAGAAAATATGTAATTAGAGCTTTCTTTTAGAAGAAGAAAAAAAAAAAAACATTAGAGCTTCCTCTTTTGACAACCTCTTATATCCACTGTAGGAAGGTGCGACTCCAAACCTAGAACGGCGACGAGATTCCTTGTACGCGACGCTCGGGGGCCAAGTTCTCTGAACCTTTTGACCGTACGGTGCGTCAAGATTGGCTGACACTCAGGAAAATGCTCTGTTCTGCTATGGTGGGCTGAACGCACGTTTTTCACGTCAAAAACTAACACAACATCCCACTTTATAATTTCATAATAAACTGAAAAACAATTGCCTTTTGAGCACATGCCTAAACCATGGAAACATCCCCGAAATTTCAAGGTTGATTCCATTGAGAGTGAGTTTTATTTTTTCTTTTAATTCAGTCACAACTCTTGTAATTCGATCTTAATTTCAACGAGACATCAAAAGCTTTCCGCAATGTGTAGCTATTAACATGTGCCTCTGCAAACCAAGGCCATTAAGCCTTAGAGGAGGTGTATCTTATTATCAATCCAGAGAGCACCTTTCCATAGCCGGCTTTCCCTGGTCGACCTCGTGAAAATCACGTATGCATCTGAGGCTATCGACCAAGGAAGATGTAGTATGAAAGTTCTTACTCACGTCGATGATTCTATAACATTCCAAAAGGCAATCAGAAAGATTAAGGTGAACAGAATTCTATGGCCTCGGTCAAGGCGAAACTATGAAGTGAATAGAACCCGCTAGTATGATTGGAGATTGTTTTCAAAGATAATAGGCACAAAAGCTTTTAGGACTGAAACTTCCCAATGGACTACTATATAATGCTTTACAAAACATGCCCGAGATCTATGCGGCGAGTACACTAGGAGAGCAGAAGAAGAAGAAGCAACCGACCACAAGTCTGTATTTCTTCTCCACTCTGTTCCCATGCCGGCTCTAGGAAAATGAAAGGAAGACATCACTTTATATACACTTCCTGTAACCTATAGACAATCCGTGTAGAACCTAGACTAGATGTTGAAACCACGGTCCTTGCTTTGGCACACTCATAATGCCCGTCGCTGCATGCCTTCTCCCAAAGAAAAGACCAAAGTTAAGCTCCTTGGTTTCAGAAGCCAAAACGGAATGTTCCATGCTGTTTTTACCCTCGAATTGCCGAACCAAAGTATAGCACTGTCATGAGATGTTGGCTTCAAACGGTATCAGTATCATGTTTCAGCCATAAAGCTTGAGGTTGAGGGTGCGCGTTGTACTTGTAAGAGGTGGGTTCTCAGGCTACTTTCATTTACCTGGCAATTAACTCAATTAGTCAGTCTATATACTGGCTAGTCTCAATCTGGAAGAGGGCAAGGAAATTATAGGACTAGCTCATGGTTAGTCTCGATCTCTCTCCTCCATTATTATTATTACTGCTACAAGAAGTTCCGTAGGGGGCTTGTGACACAACACTTTATTACTACTACTACTACATCATCATCAATGCGGTTTTAGCTCCAATTAACATTTAGGAAATAAAATAATATCAAATAACATTACCTGCATGGCAGTAATCGTTGACAAGAGATCTCTGCATTGATCCAACATGCCACGCTCTTGTGATGTAACCCTTGCGAGTTCAGCCATAAGATCGTAAACACTCCCAACCTATTAACAATTTTATAAGAAGACAAATGAGCATGAAGTCTATTATAACATCGACAGGGGAAAAGAAAGTTATTTTATGAGTTACTGAATGGTTGGTTTCACATGGACTTTTATCTAAGACGAAGGCCAATGCAGATGTCTGAGAAATGGCATTAGTAGAAAACCAGCCAATGACAGTGCACGGGGCAAAACTCATTGGAGCAGATGTCTAGGTTGCAACCAAAATGAGAGGTTCTCCTTTAAAGTGTGGAAATTTGAGGCCCATTTTGGTCCCTTTAAGGAGTTGAAAGTAGAATTCACTGCCTCTATGAGCGGATTGAGTTTTCCCCAGGCATATATGCTTGAGAAAAGCTCAACGAGCTTCTTAAAGAGGCATTCAGCCGGTTCTGCCAACATATAGAGTTGAGTAGCCATCCCTAACTATATCAGAAAATATATATTATAACAAGAAGAGATCAACCAATAAAGAGCTCAACTAAAGGAGCCAGAATAGATTATATAGGTGAAATGCTATTGGTAGCCCCTTACTTTTACCCGAAATTCAAAACGGACATTCTATTTCTTTTGTTCAAAATGGCCGTAAGTACTATCGAAAGAGTGCCATTGTTCTTCCTTGTGCCATTGACGTTGCCACAAATTACTAACACGCACTTAAACATAAAATAAAAAAGCTCACTTGGTTTGACCTGGATTTATGGACTTCTTTTCTTTTTCATTCTTGCGAAATCAACAAATGAAAAAAAAAAAAATTGTAGAGCTGCATACCCTAGGCAGCGCCACTATTGGCGTTGCTGGGTGACTCTGTCATAGTGGTCACACAACTCAGGTGACCACCATCGCGGCAATCGCCTCAGATTTTCACTGACGTTGTGCCCCCATTTCTGTGTGTGGCGTTGCTGGGTGACTCTTGTCATAGTGGTCACACAACTCAGGTGACCGCCATCGCGGCAATCGCCTCAGATTTTCACTGACGTTGTGCCCCATTTCTGTGTGTGGCTACTGGATTTGAGACCAGCATAACTGTGGTTGCCATTAACAGGCGACACACCACGACGTTGGTCAGCCTTGACAGGTGACCATCGTTGCGACAACCACCTTGCAACTGAGATCTAGATAGAGGATCTCGATCTGCTCTGCTACTGTCTTGGAAGTCGACAACTGTGACAGACGTGATGACCACCAGCATGGTGGTCACCGTGGAATGGCCACCAAAATGGTGGTGGTTGGCGTCGGGTTGGCAGCACCACGCCTGTCCACTTTACACAAACTTTTTAAATTTTTCGTTCTTGTGGTCGCATCAGCAACAAATATACCAATAAAGCGCGAAACAAGTGTTCTTAGATTGCCACCTCAGCTTTCCAACTGCCAACCCAGCACTCTGGCTGGCCAGTTTGATTGAGCACCAACGGTGACATTTTCAAAAAAATAAGGGACCATTTTGACCCAACAAATAAATTGAGGGAAGTTTTTAAATTTTGGCAAAATTAGGACAGAGAAACCACTGCTAAATGCTGCAGTATCTAACACAAAGAACAAAGGGGATAACAGATTTTCTTTTCAGGCACCAAAAAACGCATGGTGAACTTATGACTACAAGTAGGCAGAATCCTAACCCTAATACTTACAAAATTGAGCTCAATTTGGTGGCATTAGCTCAATTTTCTTTTCAGGTACCCAAAAAAAATGCATGCTGAATTTATGCCTACAAGTAAGCAGAATCCTAACTCTAATACATACAAAATTGAGCTAATCCCACCAACTAAAATGGGGAACATTGCCTGAAGTAAGATAGTACTACACAAAAAATTACAATTTTGTTAAACCATGGTTGCGACAAAGTCATAAATTTCTAAAATGTCAACTTACTGCTAGCTGCTTGTTCGTAGTTATGTTCTATTCTGATATTTTATGAAGGATTGTTAATGAGTGTCCCAGGGACACTTGTTATCAACCCATTTCGGAAACTTACAGTTTCCAATGCATTATGCACAATCAGTATCTTGGGAAATTAAATTATTTCCTGCAAAGTATACTTTAATAAGACCCTGAATGAAATAGCAGAATATTCAGAGCAACCAGCTCTTATCACAAGAAGTTAGCGCCTAGCTAGAAATAAGGAGAAGCATATCATGCCACTTCATAGAGGAGTATTATAAAGACATGTACAAGACAGATCCATCAGCACAAAACCCAAACAAAAGAAATCCTCATTCCCCACTAAGTACCATGTCCTCCTAACACAAGCATCACCAAACAGAGACTTATATATCAAATTGGAAAGTACAATAACTCATTTTTATAAGGAAAGAAAGATCACCTCTGAAGAAAATAAGCAGATGGAGGACGCCATGGCCTGCATCACCTCAACTGCTGAAGAAATAGCATTCTTCACTTTCTGGATGTCAACCTGAATATCAAAGAATGTCATTTACCCACATTGATGCCCATTTAAAGCAATGATTCTGTCAGGAGCTAGTAACAAATTTTAGCACATACCCTTGCCCCACCAATGACAGGAAGGCGAAGAGTGCTAGCCCGCAAGGCTTCATTGGCTCCTGACAAAGAATTTGAGTAGTCCTGATCCATTGAAGCCCACTCTTCCAAATATCTAATCTGTTCTCCAGGAGCGTAAATATCAAATTAAAACTCATATGAGATGCAGGTAAATAACAGCAAACAGATCTTCTCTCCACTCAAGTATACGATGAGTGATTCCATAAGTTATGTAGGAATAGAAAATTAATATGCTTTGATTATTTCATACTAGTATTCATTTACTTTTGGAAGATTTATTCATTATCCAAAAGGACTCGAACACTAAAAGCAAGTACGAGCTAACGGTTAAACACAAAAGCATATTCAAACACACTTCAAAGTTCACAATACTCAACTCACCCAAGACATTTTTAAAATCTGCACTAATACAGCTTCTCCAAGCTAGTCGCTCCCCTTTCAAGCTTAATAATGTATCAATATAGGCATGTTTTAAGGTAGGTAGCTACATCTGAACCACAACAGTTATTCTACAAGCAGATCTTACTTGTCCATGGACAACAGAGGTTAACTTCAGATATTGCCTCTGCAACTGTAATTCGATTCTTTTGGCTTTAACAGATTCTCGCAGCTTGAAGATGCTCATCCAGGCACTGTAGATGCTTCTCTGGGCAAAATAGAGTATGAAAGGGACATAAATTCCCTTAGACATTGAACTATTGAGAAAACCCTGATAGATCCAACACTACTCATAATAAATTTAAGAATATAGAAGCAAGGTATTGCACAGTTAGGCCAAACGGATGCAGTCATTACTACCAGATCATGCCTCAAGTACACAGAGCCTGGAAGAATGGTAAACCTCCCTGAATCCTACTCCAGGGTGTGTCAGGAGAACCAACAGATGCACAACACATGAATTTCTTTATATTACTCAGTGTCATGCCATTACATAAATTAATAACAAAACATAGCTTAACTCAAGCATACTCAGTTTAAGCGTCCATGTGAAGTGGAAGGCTAGAAAGTACATCTTCAAATGGGTTCCTCATTCAATCTCATGCCCCTAATACTGATGCTCAATAGAGACCTTGGTTTTATCAATGAGACGACATTCATCATATCACCCTTAAACATTACAAGAGGTAGTAGCATCTTCACGTGAAGCTTTTGGTTTTCTTTTTCCCACCGATGCCCCAAGTTTTCCAGTTCCACTAGCAATAATTTTCCCACTGTCAGTAACCTGATGATTATGTCAGCAGTATTCAATTCTTTCTCCATTAATAACTGAAGGATCAAAATATTTTCACTTAAGCTATTAATTCCAACATCAGTAGTCTGTAGCTGCAGTGTCCATCTTTGCATCCATACAATCACAAATTTACCAAGAATCCTTTTTGGATGGCTTCTTATTCCCCCTTACAAGTCATGTCTAACAATTCAAGATTGTAGATAATTAATTCTTCTTATATTATTCTCTGATCAAATAGGCTTAGCAACATTTAGGACGTTCTTTTAGCTATGATCATCACTTCAATATGACCAAATTTTATCAGAATTACACCCATCTTTTCTGTGGGACCGGGTTCATTTTAAGCATATAAGTAACTGTCACAGACTCACTTCAAAAATAACAAATCTCCAACATACTTCTTGCACATTCTGATCTGCACCTCCTGTCAATTAAGAGAAAACCTCACTGCAAAACCACCAAGTACCCTCTCATTAACTGACCAGTTAATTTTAGAAGAAAAATAAGATTTGTGGTCAACTTATTTTCCTATATGTGTTTGTGTGCCTATATTATCTAAACTATATAAATATGTAGAGATTTCCCGTATCTTTCTCAGCAAGATTTGAGCATTACATCCATTTAAATCTCTATATAAGCGCCATGCACTAAATTCATGGAGCAATTTCATGGACCAAATCACCCATTCAAGCTCAACTACTAACCAGCAACCAGTTTGCCTCAGATGTTTCTAAAAGTTCAATGCAACGATTAGATAGGTCCACCCTATATCCGAGTGCCACAATGGGCATTTCTTCGTGAAGAATTATGCACACATATAAAAGAACACGGTTTGGCTTGGTGGAGGTCCAGCCTCACCAAGATTTAGCTCTGGGTTTGGCTATTGTCTTCCCCTTCCATGTCAATCTTAACTTAAAAAATAGAGGAGGCCCTAGGGCCAAAGCAATCCATACAATAGCCATCTTGCAAACATCAAGCACATCACATGCCATGTCCCCTGTTTCTTCAGTTCATTTTCTTCAAGCTTCTCTGTGTATGCTTACGTGGAATAAAAATGAAGCTCCAGAAACAAAATTCTGCCCAACCCAAATTCATTTGATGCATGTATATGGACCCTATCTTCTTATGCATGACAATCAATTAATTTCACTTCCAATGGTGAGGATAAATAATCTGAAATGACCAATCCAGTACACAAAATTCAGCATAAACCAAAAGCTAATAGTTTTTAGAAGCACATTAGCACTTATGATGAAAGACCACTTTAGTGACGATGAAATGCGGCAATTAAATGTGTAGCAATCCAGATTAAAATTTTTCACCCTTTTAGGACAAAAAATTTGGCTTAAGTAGTCATACCTCTGCGTCT
>CM024698.1:18598096-18671405 GCA_014182845.1 Corymbia calophylla | reverse complement strand
TTAAAGCTGAATGTGGTAGGTAAATGCACTTAATGTCCCTCTAAATTAAAGATCGGTTGGTGAACTTAAGGCACCTCAATGCTGACGGCCGTCCACATCTTTAATGAGACTCTTGTGTCGTATTCATGGTATCCTATGTTTGAGGTAACGAGGGTCCAAGAATGGCTTGCCTATTGCTGTCACCATATAATTGTATTGACTCGAATGCCGGTCGTCATCATTAAGGACTCTATCCTTTGCTCGTCCACATAAAATTTATACCGGGAGTGTAAGGAATGTTTTCGGCAAAAAATTATGCTATCAATTTTACATTTATTATATGGATATCAATTGATTATAAATTTGTCGATTTTAACAATTTAGTTTTAAATCTTTGCATTACGGTTGCATGGCGGTTCGGTCATCATCGACCATCCTTCATGACACACCACCACTTTAATAATTTCCAAAAGAAAATTTATCGGACTAAATTAATAAAACTAAAAATTTAGAATTGAATTGACATTCGTACCATATATTAAACATTAATTGAACAATTTAAAGAAAGCTACGCTCCTTTTACTCTCGTATCGAAGGACTTTTACTAGTGACAAGTGCATGTCCCCTCGAAATCACCATCAAAACAGCTGGACCATGCCTCCCTTCCCTTCCTCCCACGCCATCTCTACTCCGGTAACGAGAAAGAAGAATTTTTCGAGACGTGGTTTTGCTTCGCCCGAACGGAAAAATACGAGGTTGGCAAACTTTTCGGATCCATAAACTAGTCTTACAATTACGTGATGCTTGTAAACCAGCAAGCGGAAGTTCGATTCCTTCTATCATGAAAAGATAAAGATATTATAATATTATATCTACCTCTAGTGCAAATGAGATATTCTGAAAATCATGCGTTGTATTTATTAACAAATCTATACAAAGGATGTGAATCGAACCGATTTCACTTGGAAATCTAATGGACCGCCTTGAAAATTAGTTCGTTACCAATCAATTTCCCGCATACCAATGGGACTAGTGATGTAACATCCGAAATTCGGCCCGTTTGAGGGAGGAATGAACGTTAATTTCGCCCGTCATTGTTGGTTGATCTCACGGAGGCCCGATCGGCTCCCGAGATGCGCGCGACTGGGGAAAGGCTAATGAGGACGAAGCTCGTGCGACTAAAAAGAAGCTTTAGGAAAACGACTCGACCATGAGACGTGCGCGTGATCTTCTAAACACTCCCATTCTCTTTCTAGTCGTAACGATGGTTCGAACAAACACTATGATTGAGAAAAATCCCGGAGTATGCTTTCTGCACTTGCCCTTAGGGGATCCTGTGCATCAGAATTCCCGATATTCTAGAGATTACTATGATCTGAATTAAGAGTCTGAGGAAGAACTTGGTGACTAACATGCAGTCCCTATTAAGGCCGAGAGGGTAGTGTGTGGGATAAAGCATACTTTGTCAAAGTTTGTAACTCAAACTTTTGGATCGGTTCATAGTGCCCTTTTATGGTATCAGAGCCATGGATTTGTTTGAATCATTTTAGTTTGGTCATTACCCCGTTTTGTTACTAGAAGAGGGCCTCTCACCTCATGGAAACTACAGATTCATCATCTTCTCCTCCTGTTTCTCTTACCTCTAGCCTTTCTCTTCAGCCTCCCCCAGACCTTCGAAAATCCTCATGTTCCAAGATAGACTACCTTTATGAGGTTGCTTACCTCACAGAGGATAGTAAGATTTCGAAACTCGCCCTCCCATGATGAATCCATACCTTTGCTTTCACTAAACCCCTTCCTTCTCTCCACTCCGGTCTATCAAACACTTGATAAAACATACTCCTCGCGCACTTTGTCAAAGAGTATGTTCGATCTTCCGATTTTGATCAGCATCCCATCCAGGCCACGAACAAGAACAGTTTGTTACCCTCCGGATCCCACCAGTTTCCATCTCAATGGATCCAACAAGGCTACTCTCATCTCACTTCGGAGCCATCCGTCTTGCTTTAACTTTTCATGGTCGTAAAGGCCACCTGTTATAGCAAGGATAGCCTGTTAGACACCGAGGTTCTTGGAATACCAACAAGCTTGTATTGGCACCATTCAAACCACAATGAATGCGGGAACCGTTTTTGTCACACTTTTTCCAAATTTTAACATTGCTCTCGCAGATCCCAGCACCTTCTTGCTCTTAAGGTTCGGCTACAAATTCTTTTGGAGCCCCACAAACACGGATCTATTGCTGCCACCTTGCACTACCAAATGATCTACCGTGTCCAAAACCATGCCATTGATCTTAACATCCCAAATTACGAAGATGCTCTTGTTATTTCGGTCGACCATGACCAAACTTCTTGCATCCACGTCCCAGGCGAGATCCTCGAAGTGAACTTGTTAAACTTCTTCCCGATAGTTGGGTCACCAACTACGAAAAACTCCATCGAATTGCAAACTAGGTCCCAATCCGGTGAACCCAGTTCACTAGGAAAAAAGATAGCCTTGTTGCCATCAAGTTGATAGACTAAAGAGGAACCTTCCTCCATTTTCCCTACCATTCTCCACTTTACTCCCTGTCCCTCGATCCGGTTTCATCGAACCGGACAACAAACAATTTGTCCACTCATTCGGACCTCAAGGACGGCCAATCCATTTCTTCAAGGATCCCCCTTGGGACAGCATTTCGGGATCCGGAGCGTAACGTGTACTTCATGCACAAGATCGAAGATGAAGATGATACGTCCTCCTCTAAGAAGAAGAAGAAAAGGGATGCGCTCTATCAACGGTATCTTGATGGAGATCCAAGCTTGTTGGACCTCTTGGAGAAGATGGCGGTAGATACCGGTTCATTGTCTCTTATGGACCACCTAAACCTTTAAGGTAGTCCCCATTTCATCTCCTGTAAGCTTGCTCTTTCTCTAATTCACCGTCACCCGAGCTATGGTTACCTCACCCTTTTATAAGCCAATCCGAAATGGGTCAGAAAGAACCCCTCTTGTCCTATCACTTTACCTCGACCAGGTACCTGTGTACCTCAACCCAAACCACTTCCAGTCCTACCTAATATATGCATGTTTCACCCTGAGGACTTTCCTCCACTTGAGGCCACACAATCATCTGGATCTAGCACCCGTATCCGAAAATTTCCTCCGTTGGAAAAATTCTCTGACCCACAGCAAAGGTACCAGCACTCGCCCAAAATACCAAACCCCCTTGGTATTGATGCACAAGGACAACGAAAACAGCCACTCATTTGCGAAAACCGTTTTGAATTGGCAAGGCGAGAATGCCCTCGCTCAAAATGAGCTCCTTGCTTGTTGCTTTATTGCTACACGCTCGAACGTGTAGATAAGACCACCGACTTATCTTGCCGCATCTTTGAAAGACTTCCGAAACGGCTTCATCTCGCTAGAAACCAAGCGGGCCCCTACTAGCCATTATTTGGAAGATCAAAAACCAGAAATTGAGAAACTCAAAAGACAAATCCAAATCCTCAAAAGTCGGCAGTCATTCACTTCCCTTGATCCGTCCCTTTTTACCTCTCCCTCTCTACCACAAAAACGAGAATCATCATTTGGCTCATCATCCTCTTTTCTTTCTTGTTTTAAGCTCAGCTGCCCGCCCTCCTCCTCGAGAATAATTTTCGACTCTTCGCGAAAACCTTCGTAGCTTAAACTCAAGCAAAAGAAATCCTCTCCTCCCACGAGCCTTCACCACCCTCTCCCAAAGACACGAGAACATTCTCCGGCAATCACCCTCCCGCAAATCAACCGCCACCTTGACCATTTCCAACCCACTTGAAACCTTCCTCCGCCGCCAGATCCCTTCCATTGCTGTTATCAACCCATCCGCCACAACACAGGTTGAAACTTCGTCTGAATCCGATTTTGATATTTTTATCGAATCATCCTCTTCGGCAGAAACTTTTTTCATGGCCGATAGTGTCAAAGATGAAGAAATATTCTCGAACCCGAAATCCTCACCGGGATCAACTTGATGCCACCCGAGTCTTTTACGGCCTCATCTTCCAAAGTTTACTTCACTTTGGATGACATTCCATATTATAAGTGGCACGAGGCCGGGGAATTTCATGCTTGGCTCACCTTGCCGGGCATATTTCGAACCAAGTACTTATGATATTCTCACGGAATTCACTAGTCGTTTTACAGAGCACTTAAGGATTGGTTCGAAATATGCGGGCGGTGAGCCAAGCATGAAATTCCCGAAGCCCATCGGGCCACTTATAATATGGAATGTCATCCAAAGTGAAGTAAACTTTGGAAGATGAGGCCGTAAAAAGACGGGTGGCATCAGTTGATCCCGGTGAGGATTTCGGGTTCGTAGAATATTTCTTCATCTTTGACACTATCGGCCATGAAAAAGTTTCTCGCAAGAGGATGATTCGATAAAAAATATCAAAATCAGACGGTTTCAACCCGTGTGTGGCGATGGGTTGATAAATAAAGAATGGAAGGGATCCGCGGTGCGGAGGAAGGTTTCAAGTGGGTTGGAAATGGTCAAGGTGGCAAAGTTGATTTGCGGGAGGGTGATTGTGGAGAATGTTCGTGTGTGCCGGGAGAGGTGGTGAAGGCCGTGGGAGGAGAGGATTTCTTTGCTTGAGTTTAAGCTATGAAGGTTTTCGCGAAGAGTCGAAAATTATTCTCGAGGAGGAGGCAGGGGCGAGCTTAAAACAAAGAAGAAAAGAGGATGATGAGCCAAATGATGATTCTGTCTTTTGTGGTAGAGAGGAGAGGTAAAAAGGGCGGATCAAGGGAAGTGAATGACTCGCCGACTTTTGAGGATTTGGATTTGTCTTTTGAGTTTCTCAATTTCTGGTTTTTGATCTTCCAAATAATGGCTAGTAGGTGCTCGCTTGGTTTCTAGCGTAGATGAAGCCAAGATTTCTCGGAAGTCTTTCAAAGATGCGGCAAGATAAGTTTGTGGTCTTATCTACACGTTCGAGGCGTGTAGCAGGGGTGCAAGGAGCTCATTTTGAGCGAGGGCATTCTCGGTTGCCACAATTCAAAACTTTTCGCCGGCTCGAGGCTGTTTTCGTTGTCCTTGTGCATCAATACCAGTGGGGTTTGGTATTTTGGGCGAGTGCTGGTACCTTTGCTGTGGGTCAGAGAATTTTTCCAACGGAGGAAATTTTCGGATACGGGTGCTAGATCCAGATGATTGTGTGGCCTCAAGTGGAGGAAAGTCCTCAGGGTGAAACATGCATATATTAGGTAGGACTGGAAGTGGTTTGGGTTGAGGTACACAGGTACCTGGTCGAGGTAAAGTGATAGGACAAGAGGGGTTCTTTCTGACCCATTTCTAGATTGGCTTATAAAAGGGTGAGGTAACCATGTGCTCGGGTGACGGTGAATTAGAGAAAGAGCCGGGCTTATAGGAGATGAAATGGGGACTACCTTAAAAGGTTTAGGTGGTCCATAAGAGACAATGAACGGTATCTACCGCCATCTTCTCCAAGAGGTCCAACGCCTGGATCTCCATCAAGATACCGTTGATAGAGCGCATCCCTTTTCTTCTTCTTCTTAGAGGAGGACGTATCATCTTCATCTTCAGATCTTGTGCATGAAGTACACGCACAGTCTGGATCCCAGAAACAGTGTCCGGTGGGATCCTTGAAGAAATGGATTGGCTGTCCTTGAGGTCCGAATGAGTGGACAAATTGTTTGTTGTCTGGTTCTGATGAAACGGATCAAGAGGGATGGGGAGTAAAGTGGAGAATGGTAGGGAAAATGGAGGAAGGTTCTCTTTAGTCTTATCAACTTGATGGCAACAAGCATGCCATCTTTTTCCTAGTGAACTGGGTTCACCTGGGGATTGGACCGGTTTGCAATTCTCGATGGAGTTTTCGTAGTTGGTGACCCAACTATCGGGAGAAGTTTAACAAGTTCACTTCGAGGGATCTGCCTTGGGATGTGGATGCAAAAAGTTTGGTCATGGTCGACCGAAATAACAAGAGCATCTTCAGAATTTGGGATGTTAAGATCAATGGCATGGTTTTGGACACGGTAGATCATTTGGTAGTGCAAGGTGGCAGCAATAGATCCAGTGTTTGTGGGGCTCCAAAAGTAATTTGTAGCTGAACCTTAAGAGCAAAGAAAGAGGTTGGGATCTGCGAGAGCAATGTTAAAATTTGGAAAAAGTGTGACAAAAACGGTTCCTCGCATTCATTGTGGTTTGAATGGTGCCAATACAAGCTTGTTGGTATTCCAAGAACCTCGGTGTCTAACAGGGCTATCCTTGCTGTAAAGTAGGCCTTTACGACCATGAAAAGTTAAAGCAAGACGGATGGCTCCGAAGTGGAGATGAGAGTAGCCTTGTTGGTGCAGATTGGAACCTCAAGCCCATTTTTCTAGCATCCATCCCAAGAGAACTTAGCCAAGTCGGGAAAAACTCTCCAAAAAGACGAGAAAAGTATAAGCGAGGCTACTCTTGGTGAAATTCAACAAGCCGTTCATATTGGCATTGAAGAACTTTGCCTCCGGCGAGAAGCTTTCCGAAGCTTCCTCAAAGAAAATAGGAATCTTGACAAGGCGTGTTTTAAACCCGGCCTCCAGATCAAATGTCCCAAAGATTGTTCTGACCCTTCCTACACAGGATGCAAAAAGAAAAGGCATTTTAAACGGCTCTCCTTCAATAAGACACGCAAAGGAAAAAGCAAAGGTAAGTGGAAATTTTTGCGAAAACGCCGTCATCGCTCTTCTAAGAAGCATAACAAAGACAGTGTTATGTACGCAACAAAAAAAGGACATTTTGCCAAAAATCGTCCAAAGGCGAACAAGCGAGGAAGCCATCGATAGACAAAATCACCAAAAGCAACGGCATCCCACTTGATGATTCGGACATTGAGTCCGTATTCTCTTTAGATGACCAACCATCGAAAATACTCTGTGCTATCCAAACATATAGCTCGGACTCGGCCTCGAGAATCCGAGAACGATGTCTTCACCTTCTTCCCCGATTCACTGCGAAATTGATCTCTCGAACACGTTCATCATCCATATATCCCCATCCATATTCTCTTGTCCAAATACCACAAACCAATCCCTTTGGTGGCACTCATTGATACCGGAGCCAGCTCTTCCATCTTAGACACAAAGATCCTCGAGAGGAAGAATTTTGGAAACCTTATACCGAGGTATTTCAATTACCCCGTTTCGGTGACACTTTTGCTACCAAGTATCGTAGTAAACCCATTACTATTCAGTTCTTCCCCCAGTGTTCTCTTACCACCAAAGTCCTTGGTTCTCAGTCTCCAGACAAAGATATCATCATTGGTTGGGACATCCTGACTCAACTTCCCAAACTCAGAATTCTTTCTAATGGCCTTCGATTCAAAAATCAATTCCGGGAATTTGTAGAAATTAACCGTTTCTATGCTCTTCAACCGGCCATCCTCGACCCAATAATCCGAGTTTACTTTCTTCTTGTGTTGAGACACACTCCCAGTTTTCCCAAATTTGCACCTGGCCCTTGTGGAAAAACTCTTCTTTCTATGTCAAACTTCCTTTCAAAAGGAATGAAGACATCAATCCTACAAAAGCCAGCCACTCAGGAATGAGTCCTGAACATCTCGCATTGGCTCAACAAGAATGCTCAGAATTGTTGGCACAAGGTCTCATCGAACCCTCTGATTCTCAATGGGCATGTGAAGCATTCTATGTCAACAAATGGGCCGAGCAGAACCGTGGAAAAATGAGGTTAGTTATTAATTACCAACCTCTAAATCGGTTCCTTCGGGATGATAAATTCCCATTGCCCCATCGAAATTCCCTTTTCCGAGCACGGCTCAAGCAAAGATCTATTCAAAATTTGATCTTAAGGCGGGATTTTGGCAATTGGGTATTGACCCACGATGCAGGACCCAAAACGGGTTGCATTCCAAATCAACACTTCCAATGGACGAGTTGTTCCTTTTGGCCTCAAGACGCACCTTCCCTTTTCAAAAAGCTATGTGCAAAATCTTTGAGCCTATCCTTCAAAACTCCCAGATTTATATTGATGATATCCTTTCATTCGAGTCATGATGAACAATCCCATTGCCAACTCTTGGCACATTTTTTCGATATTGTTAAGAAGCATGGCATTATGCTTTCTCGAAGAAAATGATTATTGCCCAGACGGAGATTCAATTCCTTGGCATGCGCCTCACGGAAGGAACTTACCGCCCGAACCTCATATTGCCGATGAACCAGAAATTTCCGAAAAGGATCTCAATCCTAAACAAGTTCAGCAATTCCTTGGGATTGTGAACTATTTACGAGATTTTGTTCCTCACATTTCTCAATACTTACGACCCCTTCAAAGAATGCTCAAGAAAGATCCTCCTCCATGGGGACTCAAGCAAACTGTTTGTTTCCCGGCTTAAAAGCTATTGCAACACCTTCCTCCATTAAAGATCCCGTCAAATGGCAAACGCATTCTCCAAACCGATGCCGCCGACAAATATTGGGCAGCCATTCTTTTCGAAGAAATTCATGATACTCGGCATATTTGTGCCTACAAAAGTGGCCGATTCTCTCAAGCGAAATTCATTATCATTCCACTTTCAAAGAAATACTTGCGATCAAGTATGGCATCAAAAAGTTCGAATTTCATCTCATTGGACACCATTTTTCGGTCGAGATGGATATGTCCTCTTTCCCTCAAATGCTCAAATTCAAACAGAAGCAAGTTCCCCATCCCCAATTGCTCCGATGGGCTGAATGGTTTTCCAAATACTCCTTTGAGGTCAAGCACATTCCAGGAAAGAAGAACATCCTTGCAGACTTCTTATCTCGACCAAAGGAACCAGTCCAAACAATCAACATGTATGTCAAAAAGGAACCTTTCTCAGACACATACCGCACCACTGACATGCAATGTGGTTGGCCAAGTCTAAGATATCCTTCGGATATCCTAATGGCTGTTCGACACAATGTCGTAAAAGAAAGACTTCTAGAACTCATGTGGGAATATCATCTTCGAATCTTCCGAGAACATGGAGGATTAATGCTCAGACCAGATGGATTACACCCAGCTTATCCATTTATTCATCCTCTCCGTTGGTCTTCCAATGATGAATTTCCCGAAGACCTAAAATGGTTATTTTGGTACATGTTCAATCTGTACACTATAGCCATTGAATTTCCAACTGAGCAAATTTTGTAGGTTTTTACCAAAGATGCAGCTGGTCATGATCATAACCAGAAATATCTACTGGATATTTTTGCATGGTTTAAACCTCACAAATACTTTTGGAAGGAACTTTTCAAAATCCAAAATCGTCAAGGAAGGCCGAACCGAGAAAGACACACTATTGTTTTGTTTCATCGACCTTGGACATATTGCCATCCCACTTTGGATGGATTTCGACAAACCTTCATTGCGGGAACTTTAAGTTACAAGCCCCAGGTTTTCCAGGAATTTGCACGAATTCACCAGACACTTCCTCATTCCATCTCCACCGACCGACCGGCATCTCGAGAACTCCAGCGGATCCTATGTCAAGAAAACCGCGTCATCCCACCAGAAGCATGGTTTTCTCCACAGGTCCCTGCCTCTTGGGACCACCCTGCAGCCTTGAATCCCACTCGCGACCAGATCCAAGAAGCACTCCTGATTTTTCGGCAGAATAATCCAGACGACTCCTCCACCCCCTATGATCCTTGGGGGGGCCCCTTTCACAAAACCCTTGGGGTGACACCCAAAATTACGCCCCCTTTTCCGGCTCTTTCGATGCTAGCTTATCTCGTCCACCAGACTTGTCGGCAGAAGAAATCGAGAATCTTATCCGCGCCTTCAAAAGAGCAAAAGACGGAAGCTCCAGTCCATCAGATATCGATGAAGACGCGCTCTTTGCGGAACAGCTAGCTCAACATAGCTTGGAAGTGTCGGTCAAGATCTTTGCGTCTTAATGAACAACATTTGCGGTCAAAGAACTCCTTTCGTTTGAGTTCTTTGGAATCTTCAAGCTTGCCAATGAAATACATGTGGATGATCTGGATAGCATTATCCAGGGCCGAGTTAGAATATACATCCGGGTCTTGTTACGATGCGGTATGCCACCAATCCTTAAGTGCTCGTAAAACGACTAGTGAATTCGAGGAGAATATCATAAGTACTTGGTTGAAATATGCCAGCGGTGAGCCAAGCATGAAATTCGAAGCCTATCGGGCCACTTATAATATGGAATGTCATCCAAAGTGAAGTAAACTTTGGAAGATGAAATTTGTAAAAGATCGGGTGGCATCGGGTTGATCCCGATGAGGATTTCGGGTTCGAGAGAATATTTCTTCATCTTTGACACTATCGGCCATGAAAAAGTTTCTGAAGAAGAGGATGATTCGATAAAAATATCGAATCGGATTCAAACGAAGTTTCAACTTTGTGTTGTGGCGGATGGGTTGATAACAGCAATGGAAGGGATCTGGCGGTGGAGGAAGGTTTCAAGTGGGTTGGAAATGGTCAAGGTGGCAGGTTGATTTGCATGAGGGTGATTGCCAGGAGAATGTTCGGTGTCTTTGGGGAGAGGGTGGTGAAGGCTCGTGGGAGGAGAGGATTTCTTTGCTTGAGTTTAAGCTTACGAAGGTTTTCGCGAAGAGTCGAAAATTATTCGAGGAGGAGGGCGGTGAGCTTAAAAACAGCAAAGAAAAGAGGATGATGAGCCAAATGATGATTTGTCTTTTGTGGTAGAGAGGGAGAGGTAAAAAGGGGGCGGATCAAGGGAAGTGAATGACTGGCGACTTTTGAGGATTTGGATTTGTCTTTTGAGTTTCTCAATTTCTGGTTTTTGATCTTCCAAATAATGGCTAGTAGGTGCCCGCTTGGTTTCTAGCGAGATGAAGCCGTTCGGGAAGTCTTTCGGCATGCGGCAAGATAAGTCGGTGGTCTTATCTACACGTTCGGCGTGTAGCAACGGTGCAAGGAGCTCATTTTGAGCGAGGGCATTCTCGGTTGCCAATTCAAAACGGCTTCGCACGGGCGAGGGCTGTTTTCGTTGTCCTTGTGCATCAATACCGGTGGGGTTTGGTATTTTGGGCGAGAGTCTTTGGTACCTTTCTTTGTGGGTCGAGAATTTTTCCAACGGAGGAAATTTTGGATACGGGTGCTAGATCAGGATGATTGTGTGGCCTCAAGTGGAGGAAAGTCCTCGGGGTGAAACATGCATATATTAGGTAGAATTTGGAAGTGGTTTGGGTTGAGGTACAGTGTACGGTCGAGGTAAAGTGATAGGACAAGAGGGGTTCTTTCTGACCCATTTCTGGATTGGCTTATAAAAGGGTGAGGTAACCATAGGCTCGGATACCATAAAGGGCACTATGAACCGATCCAAAAGTTTGAGTTACAAACTTGTGACAAGTATGCTATCCCACACACGGCCCTCTCGGCCTTAATATGGACTGCCTGTTAGTCACCAAGTTCTTCCTCAGACTCTTAATTCAGATCATAGTAATCTCTAGAATATCGGGAATTCTGATGCACAGGATCCCCTAAGGGCAAGTGCAGAGCATACTCCAGGATTTTTCTCAATCATAGTGTTTGTTCGAACCATCGCTCGGACTAGAAGAGAATGGGAGTGTTTAGAAGATCATGTTGGAAGTAGAGTACACAACACACTTCTTATTTCACTCTCTGATTTTTACAATGAGGGCTCCTTGTTCTTATATAGGCAAGGAGGAGATATGCGACAAGAGCAGGAGCAGGCAGACTGGCCATGCTCGGGAATAATTATGAGAGCAAACTAGCCACTTATAGACTACACATAGGGGGAGTCCTAAAGAAATCCCGTGACCAGGCTATGAACGGTGGTTTTCGCACGGTGCTACGGTGAAAACACAGGCGAGTGAACGGTAAAAACAGATCGGGTGAACAAGAAACGGTGTACGCACGGTGTACGGTGTTTTCGGGGCGGTTTTTATTATGTCTCTACCGTCTCTAGCATTATAGCTATAGTCCGAATCATCGAGCTATGTTGAGCTAGCTGTTCCGCAAAGAGCGCGTCTTCATCGATATCGACGGGTCGGAGCTTCCGTCTTTTGCTCTTTTGAAGGCGCGGATAAGATTCTCGATTTCTTCGCCGACAAGTCGGTGGACGAGATGAGCTAGCACCGAAAGAGCGGAAAAGGGCGTAATTTTGGGTGTCACCCTAAGGGTCTTGTGAAAGGGGGCCCCCAAGGATTATAGGGGGTGGAGGAGTCGTCCTGGATTATTCCCGCCGAAAAATCTGGAGTGCTTCTTGGATGCGGTCGCGAGTGGGATTCAGCTGCGGGGTGGTCCCAAGAGGCGGGGACTGTGGAGAAAACCATGCTTCGGTGGGATGACGCGGTTTTTTCTTGACATAGGATCCGGAGTTCTCGAGATGCCGGTCGGTCGGTGGAGATGGAATGAGGAAGTGTCGGTGAATTCGTGCAAATTCTGGAAAACCCGGGGCTTGTAACTTGAAGTTCTGCAACGTGAAGGTTTGTCGAAATCCATCCGATGGGATGGCAATATGTCCAAGGTCGATGAAACAAGACAATAGTGTGTCTTTCGGTTCGGGCCTTCCTTGACGATTTTAGATTTTGAAAAGTTCCTTCCAAAAGTATTGGTGAGGTTTAAACCATGCAAAAATATCCAAGTAGATATTTCTGGTTATGATCATGACCAGCTGCATCTTTGGTAAAAAACCCGCAAAATTTGCTCGATTGGAAATTCAATGGCTATAGTGTACAGATTGAACATGTACCAAAATAACCATTTTAGGTCTTCGGGAAATTCATCATTGGAAGACCAACGGAGAGGATGAATAAATGGATAAGCGGGTGTAATCCATCAGTGTTCGAGCATTAATCCTCCATGTTCTCGGAAGATTCGAAGATGATATTCCCACATGAGTTCTGGAAGTCTTTCTTTTACGACATTGTGTCGAACAGCCATTAGGATATCCGAAGGATATCTTAGACTTGGCCAACCACATTGCATGTCAGTGGTGCGGTATGTGTCTGAGAAAGGTTCCTTTTTGACATACATGTTGATTGTTTGACCGGTTCCTTTGGTCGAGATAAAAGTACGCAAGGATGTTCTTTTTTCCGGAATGTGCTTGACCTCAAAGGAGTATTTGGAAAACCATTCAGCCCATCGGAGCAATTGGGGATGGGGAACTTGCTTCTGTTTGAATTTGAGCATTTGAGGGAAAGAGGACATATCCATCTCGACCAGAAAATGGTGTCCAATGAGATGAAATTCGAACTTTTTGATGCCATACTTGACTGCAAGTATTTCTTTGAAAGTGGAATGATAATGAATTTCTGCTTGAGAGAATCGGCCACTTTTGTAG
The DNA here is from genome assembly GCA_014182845.1 of Corymbia calophylla. NCBI lineage: Eukaryota > Viridiplantae > Streptophyta > Magnoliopsida > Myrtales > Myrtaceae > Corymbia > Corymbia calophylla. Next base: position 18,658,117 of record CM024698.1, on the reverse strand, counting down.
GCACAAATATGCCGAGTATCATGAATTTCTTCGAAAAGAATGGTTGCCCAATATTTGTCGGCGGCATCGGTTTGGAGAATGCGTTTGCCATTTGACGGGATCTTTAATGGAGGAAGGTGTTGCAATATTTGTTTAAGCCTGGGAAAGCTTGACTGAGTTTGCTTGAGTCCCCATGGAGGAGGATCTTTCTTGAGCATTCTTTGAAGGGGTCGTAAGTATTGAGAAATGTGAGGAACAAAATCTCGTAAATAGTTCACAATCCCAAGGAATTGCTGAACTTGTTTAGGATTGAGATCCTTTTCGGGGAAATTTCGGAGTTCATCGGCAATATGAGGTTCGGGCGTAAGTTCCTTCGTGAGGCGAGGCCGATTTCGGGGACGAATAGAAGTCGATTCGCGGACGAGAATATAATGGGACGACGGGTGATTCCGTTTACTGTTATCGAACTCGCGAACGGCCCTATGTCGATCATTGATAATCGTGTACTTTGAAATAAGAATCGATCCTTCGCAATTTCATGTAGTCAAGGACGTCCATGTGTCGAGAAGTCTTGAACGTGAATTGGCACGAGTCGGTTACGCGTGAATCCTCAAAGCCGCCTGTCAGTCTGAGTAGTACCAAAATGGCATTCGGGCGAAATTGACAAGGCATGTGAATCTAATATTGGACTTCGAATTTTCGGGAACGTTCAAGAAGGACTTTTGGACGATGCTTCTTAGTCAGTCGACAGTGCCGGCTGAGCCGAGTAATTAGAAAATGGATTTTCGGACCGAGGAAACGAGCCTACGAGGACGTGGGCCGGGCAAGATCAGTGTGGGCCTCACGCCCAAGGTGGGACAACCGCCGTGGAAGGCCCGAGGCAAGCAAGTGAGCCTATTGGACCCAACCGACCATTTTCCCTTCCGAGCCCATTGTCCAAACTTGAGTCAATTCGAGCCCAACAAATTCCCGAGCCCGTTCCTATTCATTTTCAAGCCCATTTCCTAGGTCCGCCCTTCATTTTCAGCCCAAGGGCAGATTGGGAAATGTGCAAGGTGGAAATGACCAAAATGCCCTTGGATATTTTGAAGAAAAGTCAAAAAGAAGAGAGAGAAGATGAGGTCAATTGTTTGGCAAGTTGGGGCAAGCATTTATGGCCTTGATAAGGCTTATCCTTCAGCCTTCACTTCACTCTATCTCTCCTCTTCATCTTCTCCAAAACCGCACCACTTCTCTCCCTAGTTTTCCTTCATTTCTTCAGTTTTTCAGTTCTGACCTTTCACCGAAAATCGAGTTGTTCATTGTTTTCCCATTGGAATCTCCGCCCGTACCATCCGCCGTTGCGTTCAGAAGACGAAAACCGTTCAGATGGCGTCGGCCATTCGTCAAACGGAGTCGCCGGCCGTCCCGTACGGCTGCCGAAAGTCTCGCTCGCCGGGCCGTCGTACGTAGCGGCAGCTCTGGTCCGGTTTCGCCTTTTCAGCCATTTTCCTCCCATTCCGACCCAACCACCGCCCATCCCAACCTCCAGCAGTTCCCCCTTGACTCCAGTGCCGCCGGTCGGCTGGCCCGCCGCTCGCCGGAGCTCGGGCAGCCCGTTCAACTCCGATCGGCTTCTTTCCTCTGTGCGTCGGTTTTTTCGAGTTGCAAGTGGGTATTCCGAGTTTGCTGCTGTTTTCCAGCCCCGGGACCACCTTGGATCATCGTGGTAGAGGTCCCCGGGTGTCGGGTTCGTCGCCGCCGCCACGTCCGTGTCGCCGGCCCGCTTAACGGGTGAGTTTAGCTCCTAATCCCTATTTAGTGCCTAAACTTGCTTAGGGTTGGGTTAATTAGTGGTAAGATTGGTTTAGGATGTTTAATTAAGTTGTATTAGCCCTAAGATAGGTGGTTAGATAGTTGGTTAAGATTAGATTAGCTTAATTTTGCTTAATTTGGGATTAATTATGTTTATGTGTTTAATTAAGCATGATTTGCTTAAATGGATTGATTAATTGTTTTAATTAATGTTTTGTTTAATTTTTGATTAAATGTTTTAATTAATTGAATTTCGGAAAAATCACTATCCACAATTCGTTCACGATTACATTCACGAGCACCTGTTCATGCGAAGCTAATTTTTGTCTGAATTTGATGTGCTATTGATTGTTATGATTAATTGAAGTGTCGATTATTAATTATACTCGTGATTGATGATGAAATGCGTGATCGAGTGTTGGTTGGATTTTGGATTTTGGAATTGTCGAGTGAGATCACATGACATATTGCGTGGGTTATCTGAAATGGCATGTCGCATGAGTATGAGCGATGTTGCATTCACGACAGAGCAAAGATATAAATGGATTGCTTGATGATGTGTTACATGATCACATTAAGAGAGGGAACCCGGCGTTGCCGGAAGACCGCCAATCCTTATGGGGTTGTGCCGTGGCCGTTTGGTCATCCTGACTTTTGTCAGTTGCCTGACGGGGGACATGTGACGGGATTGCGGTAGTGGGCGGGTCCTATGTTCCTATCGATTCTTGGGACTACGGTAGTGGGCGGGTCTGTGCTCCTTCGGGAATGCCGTCGAGGGAAGGGATGACCCCGACGTTGCCGTGCCTCGAGGTAAAGAGGACGGCTGGTTTAGCCGAACCGCCAACCATAAGGTTGTGCCGTTGGCCGGGAGGGCGTTAATAATCGGAGCATGTGTGAGTATGAGACATGAGAAAGTTGTGTGAGATGCTCGATTATTCGCATGCTCTTAGTGTCGTGATGATCGTGATGATTTATGGTACGCACGCATGAGTTGACGATCATGCGGGGGTGTGGCAATGGCCAGTGAGATCGCTTGTGACGCGATTCGCATGTGATTGATGAACTGTTTCATCTAACGGCCATGTGCCTTGATTGCATTGTATGAGATTGAACATGCAGGGTATGGCATACCGGGTAAGGTTGCATGCGAATCGAATATTGCTATGTTGGTTACGCTGTCTGTTGTTGGTTGCTGTTTGTTTGTTGTGGGTTGAGTGAGGGGTGGTTCTAGAGAGATACCCTGGGTTAAGTTGGCGTACTAACCGGGGCTTAGGGGAAGAACTCGCTGAGATTTTATCTCAACCCGTCGTGGTTAACCATTTTCAAGCCCCTAGAATGGCGTACCCGCAATGGAGGATCCTGCCTCGCTCCTCCAGTGATCGACCCGACGGAGATTGAGTCCGATGGGTCCGAGTGATGATGGTGCCGAACCCGAGGGTTCTTCTTATTTAATTGGATTAGCCTAGTTTCTATTTGATTTGGCTTAGAGGATGGATCGGCCCTTTTTGTCGGGCTTGTAATTTGGAAAACGATCCTCCATTGGTTAATCCAGTAAATTGGATAGTTGAGTAGTTGATGTTGTTCTTGTTGTTCATTCCTCTATCCCTGTTTGATTGTATGTTTGTCTGGGGATGGTTCGTCTTCCGCTTTCGCATAATCAAAGATAAAATGAATGGTCGTCGATGGGTCCTGGGACGTCGCTTTCAATCGACCAAGAGAAGGGGTTGCCCGCGAGCTCGAGAGTCGGGGCGTGACAAGTGAAACCAGTCTAGTTCGCGATTTCAAGTCAACAACCAATCGAGAACCAAACTGATTAGACCAAATTTGGAATCGGTTTCATAAAGCCTTAAAAGACTTTATTTCTCCCTTGTTATCTTTTTCTCTATTCTCTCCAACCTCATCCAGGCACTTCAAGACTCTCTCTCGCTAGCGACTCACCCTCCTCCTTGTAACCCTCGCTCATTCCTAACTCTCATTCGCTCCCTCACTCTCGTTTGTCTTTTACTTTGAATTATTTTGGTACTCATTATTTCGCTATAAAAAATAAAACCCAAGGAACAAAAGAAAAACACGTTCTTGGTAGAACTTGCAATTCAATTAAAAAAGGATTGGTTCCGGAGTCAGTTTAGGGAAAATAGGATAGGTAATAGGTTTCGGAAATTGAGAATCAATTCTAACATGATAAATTTCAAGTTTAAAGTTCTAGGTCTGGAACATGATCATCCCTAATTTCGTTATTGATTGTACATCAGAATATGATGTATTGTAATATAACAATTATGGGCAAGAAATGGGAGTTCATTAATAAATTAAATATAAAATTACAACATCAGACGCCTGGATGATTTATTTACGATTGAGATTAGATAGATTCCTTCGAGGGTGTCCTATAGAGAACTGAATAAGGACGGTGACTTGAACCTAGAAGCATGTACTGATCGCTTGGTGATTTGTTTTGTATGCCAGTTCACTCTATAACTAAAGCCAAAGACTTCTGAAAAAATATCTCAGCACAGGCCAAGCTTCAACCTGTTCCCTTGAACACCATGAGAAACTCGCCATTGCTCCTTGTGCTTGTTCTCTCGATCCTTCTTCATTTGTCTTGTCAATCCTCCTCTGCAACTCGTGCTATTTTGAGCAGAGGCGACTCTCTATCCGTTGAAAACCCAGATGACATCCTAATCTCAAAGTCCGGGGTCTTCTCTGCCGGCTTTTACCCCGTCGGTAAGAACGCTTACTGCTTTGCCATCTGGTTCAGCCATCCACCATGCATCGGCCAGAATTGCACCGTAGTTTGGATGGCAAACCGTGATGAACCTGTCAACGGGAGGTACTCTAAGCTTTCCCTTAAAAAGAGTGGCAATCTCGTGCTAACTGACGCCAGCCACTCCGTTGTTTGGCCCACAGATACAACCTCGCTCTCATGGTCGAGGACACCGATTCATCAGTTACAGCTCCTAGACTCTGGTAATCTTGTTCTTCTTCACGACGGAGAAGGCAATGTCCCGCTCTGGCAAAGCTTCGACTACCCGACCAACGTGCTCCTTCCTGGGCAGAAGCTCACGAGGAACACCCCCCTTGTTTCGTCCCGGAGCAAAGGCAACTTCTCTTCTGGCTATTACAAGTTATACTTCGACAACGACAACGTCCTTCGTCTCCTCTTCAACGGACCTTTGATCTCGAGCGTCTACTGGCCAGACCCAAGCCAAGTGAGTTGGGGAAATGGAAGAACAACCTACAACGATAGTAGAGTTGCCGTGCTCGATTCCTTGGGGAATTTCACTTCATCAGACGATCTTATGTTCCTGACGTCGGATTTCGGCAAGAAAACCCAACGAATGGTAAAGTTAGATCATGATGGTAATATAAGGGTCTATAGTAGAGAAAAAGATGGGAAGTGGATTGTATCATGGCAAGGCTTGTCTGAGTCATGTACTGTTCATGTGATTTGTGGACCGAATAGCGTTTGCAGTTACAGCCCAAGTAAGGGGAGGAGTTGCTCTTGCCTTCCTGGATATGTGTGGAATAATGACACTGATTGGACTCAGGGATGTGCGCCCAAATTCGAGAGCTTCTGCAACAAGGGTTCTGATGCTCATGTCGATTTCCTGCTTTTGCCTCACCATGATTTCTATGGATATGATAAGGGCTATTTTCCAAACACTACCCTGGCGTCGTGCAAAAAAACGTGCGCAGATCTCTGCAATTGTAAAGGCTTTCAATACAAATTCAACGGAGACAGTGGGAGCTTCGACTGTTACCTCAAGTTACGACTGTTAAATGGATATCTTTCGTTCTCATTTTCTGGGAGCATCTATTTAAAACTACCAAGAGCCAATCTTTCTACTTATCAAATACCAACCCGAGGATTCAACCCACTGCCCTGTCCACCAACAGTTCAAGAAGTTGTCCTTCAAAGGACTTATCTGAAGAGCCACGTGAATTCGACACTTGAGATCCTGCTCATTTTTGCTATGGTGCTAGCTGGAGTGGAAATTGTTTTAGTCTTCCTCACATGGTCCTTCTTGATTGGGACTGATCCTGACAAACGTGGAGGTTCCGAGAAGGGATATCATCTTTTGGCGACAGGATTTACAAGGTTCACGTATGCTGAGCTAAAGAAAGCGACCAGGAACTTTAGCACAGAGATTGGGAGAGGAAGTGGGGGAGTTGTGTACAAGGGTGTCCTGCCTGATGGGGGGGAAGCTGCGGTCAAGCTGCTGAACGAGGCGAATCAAGGAGAAGAAGAGTTCCTGGCTGAAGTGAGAACACTTGGGAATCTCAATCACATGAACCTGATTGCCATGTGGGGTTACTGCGTGGAGGGAAGGCACAGGCTCTTGGTTTATGAGTTCATGAATCACGGTTCCTTAGCAGAAAACCTTTCTTCCGATCAACTCGATTGGAAGAAAAGGTATGAGATCGCGGTAGGATCGGCCAAGGGGCTTGCTTATCTTCACGAAGAGTGCTTGGAATGGGTTCTCCATTGCGACGTGAAACCACAGAACATACTCCTCGATTCTAATTACCAACCAAAGGTGGCCGATTTTGGGCTCTCTAAGCTACGTAACAGAGAGGGCCTTAAGAATTCGAGTTTCTCAAGAATAAGAGGAACAAGGGGTTACATGGCTCCTGAATGGGTTTACAATATGCCAATCACCTCCAAAGTGGATGTGTATAGCTATGGAATCGTTCTGTTGGAGATGCTGACCGGAAGGAACCCAGTCGCGGGCCATGCCATCGATGGAGAAGTAAAAGGCGAGAACAAAAGATTGACTACCTTGGTGAGAGAGAAGATGAAACAAGGAGTGCCCATAGAGACATGGATAAGGAGATTGTGAATCCGACCGTAAAAGGGCATTACGACATCAAGAAGATGGAAGTTCTGTTCGCGGTGGCGCTTCAGTGTGTGGAGGAAGAAAGAGATGCGAGACCCACCATGAGCCAGGTGGTTGAGATGCTTCTGCGCCATGAAAGTGAAAATCTGTAATCAGATAGGAGCACAACTGCTCGTATTCGAACTCTAAATAAGGGGACAGTGGTAAATAGTATTAGGACGTACCAACCTAGGAACGATAATCTAGTAAGTGTTTAGGGACAAGTCCCTGTTTATTATCTCTGTTTCTTCTTTTACAAATCCAGGAAAGATCATTTAGCATGATAGCTCCCTGTAAGAGAGATCGTTCGGCAACGAGGACGCTATCGCTCTCTTGTCGATGTTTATCTTTGGTGCTTATGATCCAGTCGAGATGGTACACCTCATAATAACAAATTATCGACTACATAAAATAGTCACAAATTGTAATTTCCTTTTTGATATTGATTTGTTAAACATAACTATCGCCTTAAACTTCTAAATTCTTTTTCGGCTTCTATTACCTAAACCGAAGCGGTTCACTTGGTTTAGGGAATTCAACATTGATTTTGAGAGGTCAAGCCGTCAAAAAAATAGTTTGAACCATATACAAGAAATTTGGAAAGTTTTGTTTGATTTTGATCACTCTAAGTATGGTTGCAAGTACCTAAGCTTTCATAAATGGGAGTTGATTTAAAGCTATTCATAACGCAAAGTTAAAGTGTGAAATGAAATTTATTGAGTTACGAATAGCTTTAAATAATTGCTTTGGATAAATATTTTGTTGATGCATGAGAGTCATTTTGTTAGCAATTAAGCATAATTAGCCATCATTTGTTAAAGTAGCGTTTTACTTGATTTTGATGTTGAATCTTATTTTTGTTAAAAGATTACAAGATTGCCATCTTGTGTGGCTATGTTGTTTGGTTTTAGGTATTTTCGTGTGAGTGGTGTTGATAAAACCGAAGTATTGAAGTATATTGAACTAAAAAGAGTAAATAAGTTGCATAAAGTTGGATCAAGTGTTTACTACATTTTTTGGGTTATTGTGAGGTGGTTTGTAAACCTTTCTCAGAAAGGTTATGTGTATTACTTTGTGAGTTTAATTTTTGAGATAATTTTTCAAAAGATTTGAGAAGTACTTTACGAAAGGGGATTTCTAATTGATGAACGGAGTTGCCAAAAATTATTTATTTTGATTTGTGAAACAAATTGTAATTTGGATTAATCATAGACTAAGTGCTACAAGGCGATGCAAGTCTTGTGGAAGCCACTTTTAGGGCCTTATACTATAATATACATTAGTTAATGACTAAGTGTTACACAATAACTTAAATTTTTAGACACCACATCTATGGCCTTGTACTATGATATATGTTGGTCAAAGATTAAGTGCCACGCTATAACATCGATAATGTAAGTTTTGTGTAGCTATAGCTAGGACCTTGTATTTAAGGGCTAAATACTACACGGCGGTGCTAGTCTCAAGGGAGTCACATTTAAGCCATTTTACTATGATATACGTTGGTCAATGATTAAGTTCTACACAATAACGTAAGTTTTGTGGAAGCCACCTTTAGGGCTTTGAGTTGGATATTGAGCATGGAATGAACCTTTGACATGTGATTTGATGAGATTAATTAGTAATATTTGTCTTTATATTATTGATGAAATTCTTATTTCTGTTGGAATTTAGTTATGCTGAAGTAATATATAATCATTTTATTCTTGTAAGTTTGTTGTATTCTATATATGGCATAAATGAGTTATGTTTTTGAGTGTTAAATATGTATTGTGAAGACTCGGTTTGCTTAGAATAGATGTACTGCTCACTATTATATTTTATAGGACCACCTGTCAATGTTTAAAAGCTTAAGCATTTAGATAAATGCGTGGTTTATTATTTTAATATTCTAACACTTTCCCTTACACATAGGCTAGACTTTGACCTTAGCCTAAGGTGTAAAAATATTCGGTTGGGGAGGCAAATATAGACCTACAAGATTGGAATTCAGGACATCCTAGCTTTAACATCATGTGAGATTTTATAAAATCACTACCAACTGTTATAATCATCGTTGATGCAGTTAGCGAACTTGCTGAATGTAGGTGGATTTATTGACGGAAGGGTTTGGGACTACCGGAAGGAAATCAACAACCGGCCACCAATTTGCGATCGATCGCTACTCAAAACACAAGGTGAAGCACCAAGGGGGATGGCACCATCAAAGATGATAGCCACTTTTAATTCTATGAGTTTTAAAGTACAAATTCATGTTTAGTCAGAATGCTAAGTGTCTTGGGAAATTTACGTGATTATCTTATGATGCGGCCATTTGCTTCTCAAAGTAAAGGGCCTTCGGTTGGGCCCATTGTGCATGAGCCTAGAAAAAGGTTGTGGATTGAATTATAGAGGTCCAAGCCCAAAAATCCTCCCCAATTAAATATGTCTATGCTTAATTTTAGGCATAAAGACCAGACTAAGCATGAAGGAGCGTCTTAAAGTAACTAAATATAAAATACACATTCATATTAAGGTTTTAGAATAATTGGTTGTAATCTTATAAAATCTCACATTCATTAAGTTGCGATTGCTCATTCATTTCGTCTTGAATGTTTTTTAGGCTACTCGGTTAGTGGCTGATTTACAAGAGCACTATCGATGGGAATTTTAGGAGTTGGATTTTTTTGTATGGTTTGAGGAAGTTGTATATCTATTGTTAGTTGTTGGTTAGTTGAGTTCTAAGTTGTACCTATTCTTTTTTATGAATTATAGAAACTCCGATATTGTAACCAACCTTACTAATATATCGAATATATATAGATGGACATATATATGTTGATTACATGTTGTTGGCTTTTGTTTGAGGCTAAGCCCTTCAATGAAAGAACAGCCATGTCATCACCCATTCTTGTTGGGTTCAGGTATGATATTTATTGGTTCAGAACTTAGGACGATCTATTTGGATATAGATTTTATGGGATGTTATGAAATTGTGTGATAACTTTTAATGCATTAGTCTTTTAGATATTAAGGTGTAGTTTTATTTTTGGATCCGTGTAATCATGAGCTTAGACTCAAAGCCGCTTGCTTATCTACGCAAGAATAGTAAAGGCAATCGAGTTACCTCCAATGCCAGAAATGTGCCTTTAGGTTCTTGAAGCATGGCTTGAAAAGGGAGACAAGAAGATCAATATAATAGGAGTCCTGGCTCGTGGGAAGCTAGGTTAGAGTCCCAAGAGCCTTAATCCCCCAATTAATTTCACTCAAGTTATGATTCATTAGTATTGCTAGGCGAAAGAATTAAGTAGTGGTGGAACCATAGACTCATGCAATTTTGTACAATTCAAAAAGCCAGACCCGCCCAAATATGATCGGAAGTTGGACCCATTCGGGGCCTATGGTTGGATTAGAAACATCATGGGGATATTTAGAGCAAAAACTATTCGTGATGATTAAAAAGAAAAAGGTCAACTTTGCCACCCGATATATAGAAGGCGAATTTTTTATTTGTGGAAAGGGACTGGACCTGCCTTTAGAGTCAATTATGCAATTAATTTTTGAAAAGACTTCACTGAGACTTTCGACACTCAATTTTCCCCAGAGTCATTTGAAGTGAAGATGAGGAGCGACCTTGTAAATATATCCCAAGGTTATCTCAACAGTAATATGTGGCCCTTTTTAATTAGTTAAGCACATTTGAGGAAGGTTTCGTCGGGTCTTCGAACTCTTTTAACAAGACCCTCTCCTGCCAATACTTCAATAGAGATAGGTAGTGGAACTAGATCAAGTTGGGGAATTTTTTTGTGGTTAATGAAGAAGCTGCTAAAGGAGCTACTAGCCTACAATGAAGCGAAGAGTATTAAGAATCAAAAGAGGAACCTTGAGAGCCCCCTCAAGGCCCACCCTGAAGAAGGTCACAGCTAAGAACACGAACAAGAGGATGACTAGGGCAACTCTCGCCCTCACCAACCCAGGCAAGGGTGATTACCAACGATGACAGAGGGAAGGAAAATAAAATAAAATAAAATAAGAAAATAAAAAAATTGTAAAAATTATTATCACTGTCAGCCATTATACATAGGATGGCTATTGCTAACTAAACCACCACATTAGCCAAAATTGGCCAAAATGAATAAATTAGTAGATTATTAAAAGGTTTAAGACTAAATTGGCAAATCGTCAAAAGATTTAGAATCAAATTGGCATAATTAAAATGTTTAAGACTAAATTGACTACCGTACAATAAATTAAGGGCTTTTTGGACAATTTTCCCTCTAAATTGTCACTTAATGTACATAGAACGAGGAATGACAAATGACAAATTAGAAACAACTCAGAGATTTTCATATTCGTTTGGGGACTAGTTTGTTGCGACTAGCATAGACACCAGAATTACACAAAATATGATGAGGTATTTGCAGTATACAAAAGAATAATTCAGGGGAATGACATTGGTTTGTGGTTAATTGCCCAGTGTTATGACCGGGGCGGTAGTTGTGCTAGAGGTGATGGCCATCTTTATTGTGGCATTTTATATTGTGAGGTAGCGAATCAAAAAAGAGAGAAAAGGCAAGGAGACAAATATGGCCGGGGCGGTAATTCTTTTTGATTTTGCTTGTAAAAGTAATGGAGACAAATATGGGATAAGATCAGGTGATTGTGTAATGGTGTTTGTTTTAAGTCTAGCCATATTTGCAAATTGTTGGGGTGATTGTGATGATGGTAATAGTGGTGGTAATTGTTGAGCCTTCATTATATCTAACCACGCTCGAAGCTAGTCTAACATTAGTGATTGGGGTTATGATTCTAAAATTTCTACAACGGTTTTGCCTTTGTCTTTTTTGGATTTTGGCATTGTTTTCCCTGCAAAAATTCGCTCATCAGAAAATCAGGCAAAGAATTTGATGATCCCTGAATAAATTCAATGTCAAAATCAAAAATAGATAATATAGGTTGCCATCAGGCAAAATTTTGTTTTGAAGCAATATTTAATACATCTTTTAGTAATACTTCTTTTGTTGATTTGTAATCAATGCACAATAAAAATTTTGGTTTATAAGGTCATCTTGAAATTTATAATTTGCTAATACAATAGTTAATATTTCTTTTTTATCGTGGTGTAATTTTTTTGGGTTTGGTTCTAATGTTTGGAAACAAATTGAACGATTTGTTCTTTATCATTTTTTACTTGGCTAAGGATTCCTCCATAGACTGTTTCAGAAGCATCTATTTTTACAATTTTTAAGGTAGATGAATCAATTAGAAGGAGGCAAGGTATTTCCTTTACATGGGTTTTAATTTGTTTGACAATGTTAGTATGAATGAGGTCCAAGGTGGGTGGTTTTTTGTATAGTGTTTGATGCAAAGGTTTAATAGTATGTTAATATTAGTAAAGAAATCTATGATGTAATTGAGGCTTCCTAAAAAAATTTGCAATTGGATTTTGTCTTTAATTTCAACAAGAAATTTTTCTACAAATAAATTTGTTCTTTCTGTAAAAATAATGGTTCCTTTAGAAATGTAGTGTCCTAAAAATCTAATTCTCATTTGGAAAAGTGATAACAGATATATGTTTAAAATGTTGATTTATATTAGTTCAAAATATTAGGACATCATCTATGTAAACTAGGATATATTCAAAATAAGGGTTAAAAATGCCATTCATAATTCTTTAGAATTTTAGGAGCATTTTTCAAGCCATAAAACATCACGTTCCATTCATATTCTCCAAATGGTACAGTGAATGTTGTTTTATATTTATCTTCTTCATTTATTTGAACTTGCTATAATCCTGATTTCATATCAAATTTTGAAAAGATTTTTAAATTGTGAAGCCTATTTAATAAATCATTTTTATTTGGAATTGGATACCTAATCCAATTTAAGGATTTGTTCAAAGGTTTGTAACTAATAACTAATCTAGCTACTCCCTTTCTAATTCAGCACTTTTATTTACATAAAAGGCAAAACAACTCCAAGGTGATTGGCTTTTTCTTTTTAATTTTTTATCTAATAAATCTTATATTTCTTTTTGGCAAAATTGTAAAATTTCTTGATTCAGTTGAGTTAGTCGAGCTTTTGTAGGGATTTGTTTAAAAATTTGGCTCTATTTCACCGAAGTTTAACCAACAACGAAATTTTTTTTCCAAAAGCCATTCGTCAACTTTTGATGAAATGAGATGAGTTTGGTGGTGACTCTGGACAAGAAATATCTAAGCGAGACAAGAAATAACTACAAATATTTATTTCAAACTTTGAATCAAATTGTATGTACAAATCGTGCCGAAATACAATCAACAACAAGGCTTGAAAATACAACCACTTCCACAACTACACACATAGACGAATTGTGTCAGACTTTAATTGACGATAAAACTTGAGAATGTACAAAGATGTAGTGCCAGAATTGGATCAATGGTACGACACCCATGATAGAGATGCTCATCGGAATTTAATTGACAACAAAACATCGGGATAGAGATACGGATTGAAATTTAATCGACAGCACGAATTAGAAATCTATAGCTAAGGAAAAATAAAGTGCATGAAAGTAAAAATAATAAAAGATTACATTTTAATTGTCGAGTGGGTCCCTTCAAGTTGATGAGAACTTGGTATTTATAAACTTTCTATCATAACCGTCTTGGAATAGTTTCTTCATGGTTGAATTGTAGTTCGACACTTCCAAAATAAATGGTCCCATATTCCCACATTATCAACAACCTTATCTCCAAGGAGTTGTTCATTTCCCACATTGTCAATTCCCTTCAAAATAGCAACCTCATCTCTAAGGAGTTGTTCATTTTCCATGTTGTCAATTCCCTTCAAAATAGCAACCTTATCTCTATTCAAAGGAGTTGTCCTTCAAAATAGCACCTCAATCTCTATTCTCCACGATCTTGCTTATCTACAAGTGCTTAAACCTTGATAAAATCCTCTGCATCGATTTTGTTCCTTAGTTAGCATGCTCATTGACAACTTTGGTAAAATAAATTGCAATCATTTGCCGCTTGTTAATATGTGCCAACATTTACACCTAAGTCACCGACCAATCATCAATCCATTCAATTGGCTTCCTCCAAATATGTCCATATAGTATATTCTCCACTCTTTTCCCTTTTCATTGCTACTCTTTGATGGTTGTGTCATGGAGCCAAGGTTTCTGTGATCAATGGAGCGTTCATAATCGAAAAAGAACGATCAAAACGCCCTTGGGAAGATTTAAGTGCTTCCAGAACATTCTCAAAGACGGGCGATCCCATAATTGTGTCGTGGTCTAGAATTTTCTCAACATAAATGTCGGTAGGTGGTAGGTGGGGCGGTACGATCTTGTCCACCAGATCAAAACTCGATCAATGGTTGTAATCCGAGAACCTCAAGTATAAGAAGGGGTGCCCTCCCTCTCATTTGTATCCATCCAACCATTTAGCAATCTAAGTTCCCTTCTCTTGTTCAAAGCTTCTCTCTCTAGATTTTCTCTCTCTACGATCCGGGTGAGTAAAGTGATCGATCCGAAGAAGGCTTGGCTTAGGCGCCCAACGATCCCAAGCAATCCAAAATTGCCTAAGTCGCCACACGATCACGATCCCAAACGATCGGCCCGTGACAGTTGCATATGAGGTTGTCAAGTCCACTTTCGTCAATTCCTTCACATTGTCGATCACATATTGATTTTTGGGCCCTTTAAAAGAATGATTCATCAATCATTCGATTTTTTAATTTAGGAAATCAAGAGTCATCACGTGCCCCTGGTCATTGGCAAATGGCCATAATTGATGCCACTAGCCTCACAGGGTCATTACGTGCCCTATTGTCATTGGCAAATCGTTATAATTGATGCCACTAGAGTTAACTTGAACAAAATCAAGCAAACTACCTCCAATGACAGGTACAACCTCTGAGTATACAAATCTCCTAAAAAAAAAAGCAAAATGATTGAGTCCTCTGATGTATCAGCCATGTCCGAAGATCCAGCCGTATTCTCAAGAATAGACATGAGATGGCCATGCATGCTGATAGCAAATCCATTGTTGAATATTGGTGTCGGATTGCATGGTTGCCACAAAATCCTTCAACTTAGTTCCTGTAGAATTAGCCTGACCTTCACAGCAGCATCAAAGAAATCAACTACTCCTGGAAAATCCTCCTCTCCAAAGCCCCTGGACGTGACGCAAGAGTCCCCATGCAACTACCACCAGGAGCCATGGCAGACACATCCCAAGGGACGGTGTCTTTGTTTGTAGCTAATAACTGCCGCATGGTAACCAACATTATAGGGCTTGGCTCCAATTGTCTTCTCTGCTCATTGGTGAGTTCTCTTGTGATACCACATCTCCACCTTGTTCTTGCTCTGCCATCGATAGTGCAATCAATGACTCAAAATGTCCCGTCTTATTGTTACCGGATTGCGATGAAGAGTTGTCACATCATGATCAAGTTGATTTCTTGTTCTCACCATCGTATCTTCTCAAATCAACCATAATAGTCCCACTAGGCATGCCATTTGTTTTGTCAGAATTTAATCGACAACAAAACATCTTTTCCAAAAGTCGTTCATCGGCTTTTGACGAGAGGAGATGGGTTCTATGGCAACTCCGGATAGATAATATCCAAGTGGATAAAAAATAATTGCAAACATTTATTTCGAACTTCAAACCAAATTGTACATACAAACCGTGCCGAAATTCAATGAACGACAAGACTTGAAAATACAACCACTTCCACAGCAACACATGTACATGAATTGTGTCGAAATTTAATTGACGATAAAACTCGAGAACGTGCAAAGATGTAACACCGAAATTGAATCGATGATGCAACACCTATGATAGAGATACTTGCCGAAATTTAATCGATGACGAAACATCGGGATAGAGATATGTGTTGGAATTTAATCAATGGCACGAATCAAAAAGCTACAGCTAAGGAAAAAAAAAGTGCAGGAAAGTAAAGATAATAAAAGATTACGTTTTGATTATTGAGGGGTCCCTTCTGGTTGATGAGAACTTAGTATTTATAGACATTCTATCATAACCGTTTGGGAGTAGTTTCTTCGTGGTTAAATTGTAGTTCGACACTTTCGAAAATAATGGTCCCGCATTCCCACGTTGTTAGCAGCCTTATCTCTAAGGAGTTGTTCATTTTCCACGTTGTCAATTCCCTTCAAAATAGCAACCTTATCTCTATTCAAAGGAGTTGTCCTTCAAAATAGCACCTCAATCTCTATTCTCCACGATCTCCCTTATTTACAAGTTCTTGAACCTTGATAAAATCCTCTGCATCGATGTTGTTCCTTAGTTAATATGCTCATTTACAACTTTGGTAAAACAATATGCAATCATTTGCCACTTGTTAATATGTGGCAACATTTACACCGAAGTCATCGACCAATCTTCAATTCATTCAATTAGTTTCGTCCAAACATGCCCGGATAGTATACTTCACTCTTTTCCCTTTTCATTGCTGCTTTTTGACGGTTGCATATGTGGTTGTCGAGTCCACTTTCATCAATTCCTTCACATTGCCGATGACATATCGATAACTAAAAATCGGACATTTTTGGGTGCAAACAAGTTCATATGGTAGGCTGACAATATGTTTCTTTCTTTCCCAAAATGTGTTAGGTAAGGTAGAACATATATTTCATTCAATGTGATTTTGAAGAGAAGCAATTTTATCTTTTATTTTTAGTTCAAGTAATTTTTGTTCTCTTCTTTTAAATTCCAAATCATCTTTTAAATATTGTAATTGTTCTTCTTTATTTTTTATAAGACAATTAATTTCAGCAATTGAATGTTCTTGTAATATATGTAGGTTTCTTGTTTGTGGTTTGGTGATGAATTTGAAAGTAATCTTTTATTCAAGAATTGTGTTTCAATTCCTTTACTGGTGACAGTAAATGGTTTGATTACCTAAATAAAAGGTGCTCATAATATCACATTTGTCTCATATCTTTTACTAAAAGACAAGATGTTTTATGAGACATTTGATTTTTTATTATTGAAGCTTTTCGTAGCTTGTAATTAATTCTAAGTTTATCTTCGAGGCTGACTTTGATGATTCCATAGCTTTGTGAAAATATTTTGTTGGTATTAACCGTTCTCTTTTGCAATTAAGATCGGCTCTAGTACCAAAAAGTGCCATGGTATCAATAGTGAATTCATTATCAATTTTTATTGTTATCTCTATTATACATTTCCTTGATATTATCTCTAATAAGGTCATAAAAAAATTAGGATTAGAATTATCAGTTTGATTTTCCCCTTCTTTTTCTTTTCTTTTCCTTTTTCTATTCTAGATTTTATTGCCAAAATTTCTTTTTGTGAATCTTTAAGAGCTTTTATTTCCAGTTTTTGCTGATTAATTTCCTTATTAAGTTATATATGCATATACATATTATGCATATACATATAATATATGCATATGCATATGCATATACATATATATGCATATATACATATACATATACATATATATCATTTTACTACTTCTCACCTATCAAGGTTCCTACCTTGATACGTGAACAAATGTTTTAATGACGACCATGTACGTGTGCGTGATTAGAGAGAAAGAGAGAGATAGAGGAGGGAACACTTAATGATTAATGTAGTTTAGACAACCAAGAGAATAATCCCTTAAAAGTGGTAAATCTCCAATTCATCTTTTCTCCTTAAGGGATGATTCATTATCCTTTAATAGAGAGCAATACAATGAGTTACAGTTGTTAATTTGGTAGCTACAGATAGCACACAATCCAATAGATCTCTTACTATATTAGGATTAAGATGATCTAGCATCATTATCGTTCCAATGCTTCCCCTCCAAGCTAGAGCAAAGATGTCCTTGAAGGCCAGCTTGAATACCATATTTTGGAAAAACATCTTTAGATAGAGCCTTGATGAATATGTCTATAAGTTGCTTATCACTACAGACATAGGAGATTTCAATTGCCTTGTCTTGAACCTTCTCGTAAACAAAGTGACAATCGACTTTATATGTTTCATTCGTTCATGGAAAATTGGATTTGAAGCAATATGGATTGTGGCTTAATTATAACAAAATTACTTCATAGGAGACTTAGGGGTTCAAACCTAAATTCATGCATAAATAATCAAAGCCAAACCATTCTAGTTGTAGTTGAGGCCATGGCTATGTATTCAGTATTTACACTAGCCTTTGCCACAACAAGTCAAAATGATGTTTCAAAGCTCATGATGAAAATGTGTGCAAGTGAGGGTAAAGAGATAGAAACAACAGCACACAAAGATGTATAATGGTTCGGCTTTATCCACAAGCCTACGTTCACTCTTCAAACTAACAGGCACAAGTCGGGCTGGATTGTACTAGTCATATCTGAGAAAGTTACAAATGGCAATCACTTATCCTTTCACAAGATAGTGATTGCCAAATGTTGTACTAGTCATATCTGAGAAAGTTACAAATGGCAATCACACTATCAAAACTCAGCTACTGCTCTTACTCTTATACACTTAATTTATAGCACAATTACTAAGATAGCACGATTACAATGCTCAGTGAAACACTTGAAATAGAATGAATCGGTAGGAACACAGTTGGTAGCAAATCTTTAGATCTCAGTATGTTACTCTCTCCAACATTTGGCTTCTTAGGTGTTCTCTTTTATAATCATTTTCAATCTATCCGTTGGAGGTGGATTGGAGAAGTAAAAGGGCGTTAGAGTTGTCATTGAGTTGCTATTCGAAGATGGAACTACCCATATAGTTCCTTTTTCCTAACATTTGCAGTCTATCTAGAAATAGCATCTGTTGTTGTCCCTTCATTGCAGTCTCTAACAGACCTATTAGACGACCTAGCTTCTCGATTACTAGTTTTATCTGGAATCTACTGGTGTGCGAATCCTTGGCCACAATGACTAGTTTGATGACCCAACAAATCATCAAATGCATGTGGTTGCCATAGCATTAAAGACTGCACATTTACAGCATCAACAAAAATATCAACATCGGCTAATCTTTGTGTCTACAGATACTATTTACAAAAAATCTATTTCTGGATTTATTGCATACTTCCTTCCATTGGATCATACCATGGATGTTATGTAGTCCTTTGAGATGAACATCTACATGTACCATAGTAAATATTATACTAATAATAATGTGGACATCATCAAAATCACTTGAAGATGTATCTCCAACAAGTCATAGGAGATTTAGGGGTTCCAAACCTCAATTTTTGCACAAATAATCAAAGCCAAACCATTTTAGCTGTAGTTGAGGCCATGGCTTTGTATTCAGCATTTGCACTAGACTTTACCACAACATTCTGTTTTTACTTTTCTGAGTGACTAAGGGCACAGTGATAATAATTTTTTGATACAATTTCTGGTCAAATTTTATTTTTTATTTCTATCCCATGAACAAGTTTTTGAGAAAAAATATGCGTTTAATAACAAGACAAAATTTTTGTTCCTGAAATAGAAATTCATTTAATAACAACACAAAATTTCTCTCTCTCAGACAATCGGCGGTGAGAGGCGGCGCGGGGGGCAACAAATGGCAATCGACGAACGATGGGCAATGGTGGGTGGGCGTCTTACTAGTAGCGAGGGCGAGCGATAAAAAGAGTTTTTATTTCTCATTTCTATTCCAGAAATAGAAAAATAGAAAATTTTTACTTCTCATATGTTCCAAACCTAATTCTGAACTAAAAATGTATTTTGGAAATAGAAAAATGAAATTGTGTTACCAAACATATTTTTGTTCTAAACATGTCCCTAGAAACAAAAAAAATAGATTTGGCCAGAAATAAAATAGTTATCATAAAGGCCCTAGGTTGCGCTACAAAGGTACGAAGTTTCGTAGTTGATATTTTATCCATAGTGCTCTCAATCCAATCCGCATCAGTGTGCCTTACAATACCAATATGACCATGTTTCTTCATCAAAATACTTGAACCTAGATTAGACTTTAGGTACCAAAGTATGCAATCCACAAGCACCATATGTCCTTCAATAGGAGTATGCATAAATTGGCTTACTTTAATGATGGCGTAAGCAATATCTGGCCGAGTAATGGTTAAGTAGATTTGTCATCCAATCAATCTTTGATAACGACCACTATTAAGTAATGGGGCGACGTTAGCAACTTACTGTTATAATCCATGGGAGACTTTGCAGTTGAAGAGCAAGTTTACTCAGAAAGGCTTGAAAGTCAGTTATCGAGTCTCGAGTGTTTGAGTTGCAACCTTAGCATCCTCACTTTATCCTTATTAGGCCGAACGTGAGGATACAACTCACAACAACGATTCTTAGAGTGACCATCCTTATCACAGTAATCACGATGAAATTTATTGTTATGGGCATTTGTCTTTATCTTTACCAAAACCAAAGCAACCCCCATCGAAACCAAAGTGACCGTCATTGTTGAGGGAAGAATACTAGAAGTGCCATAACTTTCGTACAGCACTCACTTTGATGCCAAAACTTTTTTTTTTTGGTAAAGTAAACTTGTATAAAGCCAACCAACAACTGTACAAACTAGGGATAGCGGCACCCATTTACACTCAGCTTAGGCTAGCCTACTGAGTGGAAAGATGCCACAATCCGAGGACACTAAGAGTAGCAAATCAAGCCAACATCCAAGCAAAAATACACAAGTCCTTATACAGTAACGATGGAGGTACTCAATCCCTACATTCTCTGTAGACGTCTATTCACTATATTGTCTTGAACCAACGGTCCAGACAACACCATGTCCTTGACAGCCTTGATGATGTAATGCTTCATTGAGGGAATGGAGACCACTTTACCCCAAAATAAAGCATCATTACGAGATTTCCATATAACATAACAAAGAGCAGCAAAGGAAAACTTGGATATTTCCTTCCGGAAGCCTTTACCATATAAGTTGTTAGAGGCCCAATCCATGGTATTACTCCATGATCCTCCCGGCCAAACTAAATTGCACTTGCCCGCCCAAAAAACAGCAAGAGCATACATAACATGGCAGTCAAAAAATAAGTGATCAATAGTATCCGGTCTATTTTTACAAAAAGAACACACAGTGCCAGAAATCCTCCCAATCGAGAGAAGGAACATCTGGGTAGGTAAAAGAATTCTAGCAATCAAAATTATCCTCACTTTAATCCTTGTAGCCAATTGGAATGATTAAAGAGACATTAGAAAGGCATAACATTGTTCTAATTGAATAACTTCCAAATCTAAGAAGGTTTCTTACCATATGGCCTAATTACTTGATCATGGGAGTTGATGAGGTTTAAATCATCTAATTTTGTTTCAATTATCCTCACTTTGCTCCTAGTAGCCCTTTGGAATGATTAAAGAGACATTAGAGAGGCATAAGACCATTCTAATTGAATAACTTCCACTTCTAAGAAGGTTTCTTAACATATGGCCTAATTACTTGATCATGGGTGTTCAAGAGGTTTAAATCATCTAATTTTGTTTCAATTATCCTCACTTTGCTCCTAGTAGCCCTTTGGAATGATTAAAGAGACATTAGAGAGGCATAAGACCATTCTAATTGAATAACTTCCACTTCTAAGAAGGTTTCTTACCATATGGCCTAATTACTTGATCATGGGTGTTCAAGAGGTTTAAATCATCTAATTTTGTTTCAATTATCCTCACTTTGATCCTAGTATCCCATTGGAATGATTAAAGAGACATTAGAGAGGCATAAGACCATTCTAATTGAATAACTTCCATTTCTAAGAAGGTTTCTTACCATATGGCCTAATTACTTGATCATGGGTGTTCAAGAGGTTTAAATCATCTAATTTTGTTTCAATTATCCTCACTTTTATCCTAGTAGCCCTTTGGAATGATTAAAGAGACATTAGAGAGGCATAAGACCATTCTAATTGAATAACTTCCACTTCTATGAAGGTTTCTTACCATATGGCCTAATTACTTGATCATGGGAGTTGAGGAGGTTTAAATCATCTAATTTTGTTTCAATTATCCTCACTTTAATCCTAGTAGCCAATTGGAATGATTAAAGAGACATTAGAGAGCCATAAGACCATTCTAATTGAATAACTTCCAATTCTAAGAAGGTTTCTTACCATATGGCCTAATTACTTGATCATGGGAGTTGAGGAGGTTTAAATCATCTAATTTTGTTTCAATTATCCTCACTTTGACCCTAGTAGCCCTTTGGAATGATTAAAGAGACATTAGAGAGGCATAAGACCATTCTAATTGACCAACTTCCAATTCTAAGAAGGTTTCTTACCATATGGCCTAATTACTTGATCATGGGAGTTGAGGAGGTTTAAATCATCTAATTTTGTTTCAATTATCCTCACTTTGATCCTAGTAGCCCTTTGGAATGATTAAAGAGACATTAGATAGGCATAAGACCATTGTAATTGACCAACCTCCAATTCTAAGAAGGTTTCTTACCATATGGCCTAATTACATGATCATGGGAGTTGAGGAGGTTTACATCATCTAATTTTGTTTCAATTATCCTCACTTTGCTCCTAGTAGCCCTTTGGAATGATTAAAGAGACATTAGAGAGGCATAAGACCATTCTAATTGAATAACTTCCACTTCTAAGAAGGTTTCTTAACATATGGCCTAATTACTTGATCATGGGTGTTCAAGAGGTTTAAATCATCTAATTTTGTTTCAATTATCCTCACTTTGATCCTAGTAGTCCATTGGAATGATTAAAGAGACATTAGAGAGGCATAAGACCATTCTAGTTGAATAACTTCCACTTCTATGAAGGTTTCTTACCATATGGCCTAATTACTTGATCATGGGAGTTGAGGAGGTTTAAATCATCTAATTTTGTTTCAATTATCCTCACTTTAATCCTCGTAGCCAATTGGAATGATTAAAGAGACATTAGAAAGGCATAACATTGTTCTAATTGAATAACTTCCAATTCTAAGAAGGTTTCTTAACATATGGCCTAATTACTTGATCATGGGTGTTCAAGAGGTTTAAATCATCTAATTTTGTTTCAATTATCCTCACTTTGATCCTAGTAGCCCTTTGGAATGATTAAAGAGACATTAGAGAGGCATAAGACCATTCTAATTGAATAACTTCCACTTCTATGAAGGTTTCTTACCATATGGCCTAATTACTTGATCATGGGTGTTCAAGAGGTTTAAATCATCTAATTTTGTTTCAATTATCCTCACTTTGATCCTAGTAGCCCTTTGGAATGATTAAAGAGACATTAGAGAGGCATAAGACCATTCTAATTGAATAACTTCCACTTCTAAGAAGGTTTCTTACCATATGGCCTAATTACTTGATCATGGGTGTTCAAGAGGTTTAAATCATCTAATTTTGTTTCAATTATCCTCACTTTGCTCCTAGTAGCCCTTTGGAATGATTAAAGAGACATTAGAGAGGCATAAGACCATTCTAATTGAATAACTTCCACTTCTAAGAAGGTTTCTTACCATATGGCCTAATTACTTGATCATGGGTGTTCAAGAGGTTTAAATCATCTAATTTTGTTTCAATTATCCTCATTTTGCTCCTAGTAGCCCTTTGGAATGATTAAAGAGACATTAGAGAGGCATAAGACCATTCTAGTTGAATAACTTCCACTTCTATGAAGGTTTCTTACCATATGGCCTAATTACTTGATCATGGGAGTTCAGGAGGTTTAAATCATCTAATTTTGTTTCAATTATCCTCACTTTGATCCTAGTAGCCCTTTGGAATGATTAAAGAGACATTAGAGAGGCATAAGACCATTCTAATTGAATAACTTCCACTCTAAAAAGGTTTCTTACCATATGGCCTAATTACTTGATCATGGGTGTTGAAAAGGTTTAAATCATCTAATTTTGTTTCAATTATCCTCACTTTGCTCCTAGTAGCCCTTTGGAATGATTAAAGAGACATTAGAGAGGCATAAGACCATTCTAATTGAATAACTTCCACTTCTAAGAAGGTTTCTTACCATATGGCCTAATTACTTGATCATGGGTGTTCAAGAGGTTTAAATCATCTAATTTTGTTTCAATTATCCTCACTTTGATCCTAGTAGCCCTTTGGAATGATTAAAGAGACATTAGAGAGGCATAAGACCATTCTAATTGAATAACATCCACTTCTAAGAAGGTTTCTTACCATATGGCCTAATTACTTGATCATGGGTGTTCAAGAGGTTTAAATCATCTAATTTTGTTTCAATTATCCTCACTTTGATCCTAGTAGCCCTTTGGAATGATTAAAGAGACATTAGAGAGGCATAAGACCATTCTAATTGAATAACTTCCACTTCTAAGAAGGTTTCTTAACATATGGCCTAATTACTTGATCATGGGTGTTCAAGAGGTTTAAATCATCTAATTTTGTTTCAATTATCCTCATTTTGCTCCTAGTAGCCCTTTGGAATGATTAAAGAGACATTAGAGAGGCATAAGACCATTCTAATTGAATAACTTCCACTTCTAAGAAGGTTTCTTACCATATGGCCTAATTACTTGATCATGGGAGTTCAAGAGGTTTAAATCATCTAATTTTGTTTCAATTATCCTCACTTTGATCCTAGTAGCCCTTTGGAATGATTAAAGAGACATTAGAGAGGCATAAGACCATTCTAATTGAATAACTTCCACTCTAAAAGGTTTCTTACCATATGGCCTAATTACTTGATCATGGGTGTTGAAAAGGTTTAAATCATCTAATTTTGTTTCAATTATCCTCACTTTGATCCTAGTAGCCCTTTGGAATGATTAAAGAGACATTAGAGAGGCATAAAACCATTCTAATTGAATAACTTCCAATTCTAAGAAGGTTTCTTACCATATGGCCTAATTACTTGATCATGGGAGTTGAAGAGGTTTAAATCATCTAATTTTGTTTCAATTATCCTCACTTTGATCCTAGTAGCCCATTGGAATGATTAAAGAGACATTAGGGAGGCATAAGACCATTCTAATTGAATAACTTCCACTTCTAAGAAGGTTTCTTACCATATGGCCTAATTACTTGATCATGGGTGTTCAAGAGGTTTAAATCATCTAATTTTGTTTCAATTATCCTCAGTTTGATCCTAGTACCCTTTGGAATGATTAAAGAGACATTAGAGAGGCAAAAGACCACTCTAATTGAATAACTTCCACTCTAAGAAGGTTCCTTACCATATGGCCTAATTACTTGATCATGGGTGTTCAAGAGGTTTAAATCATCTAATTTTGTTTCAATTATCCTCACTTTGATCCTAGTAGCCCTTTGGAATGATTAAAGAGACATTAGAGAGGCATAAGACCATTCTAATTGAATAACTTCCAATTCTAAGAAGGTTTCTTACCATATGGCCTAATTACTTGATCATGGGTGTTCAAGAGGTTTAAATCATCTAATTTTGTTTCAATTATCCTCACTTTCATCCTAGTAGCCCTTTGGAATGATTAAAGAGACATTAGGGAGGCATAAATTCGTCTCAATTGAATAACTTCCATTCTAAGAAGGTTTCTTACCATATGGCCTAATTACTTGATCATGGGATGTTCAAGAGGTTTAAATCATCTAATTTTGTTTCAATTATCCTCTTTTTGTGTCCTAGTTAGTCCCTGTGGAATGATTAAAGAGACATTAGAGAGGCATAAGACTAGAATGTCAAAGGGTTTCTAAGTTTGAATAACTTCCATTCTAAGAAGGTTTCTTACCATATGGCCTAATTACTTGATTCATGGGAGTTGTAAGTTTAAATCATCTAATTTTGTTTCAATTTATCCTCACTTTGATCCTAGTAGCCCTTTGGAATGATTAAAGAGACATTAGAGAGGCATAAGATCATTCTAATTGAATAACTTCCTTCTAAGAAGGTTTCTTTACCATTGGCCTATGGTGGTGATCATTAAGTTCTTTGATTTAAATCATCTAATTTTGTTCAATTATTTCACTTTGGTGAACCTAGTTTTAACATCATCATAACACCTCATTTAATTGAATCAACTTCCATATAGAAGGTTTCACCATGGCCTACGTTTTATCTTCCATTTAGGTTTCCTAATTTTTTATCCAATTATCCTCACTTTCCAGTAGCCCTTTGGAATGATTAAACAGACATTAGAGAGGCATAAGACCATTCTAATTGAATAACTTCCACTTCTAAGAAGGTTTCTTACCATATGGCCTAATTACTTGATCATGGGTGTTCAAGAGGTTTAAATCATCTAATTTTGTTTCAATTATCCTCACTTTGATCCTAGTAGCCCTTTGGAATGATTAAAGAGACATTAGAGAGGCATAAGACCATTCTAATTGAATAACTTCCAATTCTAAGAAGGTTTCTTACCATATGGCCTAATTACTTGATCATGGGAGTTCAAGAGGTTTAAATCATCTAATTTTGTTTCAATTATCCTCACTTTGATCCTAGTAGCCCTTTGGAATGATTAAAGAGACATTAGAGAGGCATAAGACCATTCTAATTGAATAACTTCCACTTCTAAGAAGGTTTCTTACCATATGGCCTAATTACTTGATCATGGGTGTTCAAGAGGTTTAAATCATCTAATTTTGTTTCAATTATCCTCACTTTGATCCTAGTAGCCCTTTGGAATGATTAAAGAGACATTAGTGAGCCATAAGATCATTCTAATTGAATAACTTCCACTTCTGAGAAGGTTTCTTACCATATGGCCTAATTACTTGATCATGGGTGTTCAAGAGGTTTAAATCATCTAATTTTGTTTCAATTATCCTCACTTTGATCCTAGTAGCCCTTTGGAATGATTAAAGAGACATTAGAGAGGCATAAGACCATTCTAATTGAATAACTTCCACTTCTAAGAAGGTTTCTTACCATATGGCCTAATTACTTGATCATGGGAGTTCAAGAGGTTTAAATCATCTAATTTTGTTTCAATTATCCTCACTTTGATCCTAGTAGCCCTTTGGAATGATTAAAGAGACATTAGAGAGGCATAAGGCCATTCTAATTGAATAACTTCCACTCTAAGAAGGTTTCTTACCATATGGCCTAATTACTTGATCATGGGTGTTGAAAAGGTTTAACTCATCTAATTTTGTTTCAATTATCCTGACTTTGATCCTAGTAGCCCTTTGGAATGATTAAACAGACATGAGAGAGCCATAAGACCATTCCAATTCAATAACTTTCGCTCTAAGAAGGTTTCTAACCGTATGGCCTAATTACTTGATCATGGGAGTTGAGGAGGTTTAAATCATCTAATTTTGTTTCAATTATCCTCACTTTGATCCTAGTAGCCCTTTGGAATGACTAAAGAGACATTAGAGAGGCATAAGACCATTCTAATTGAATAACTTCCACTTCTAAGAAGGTTTCTTACCATATGGCCTAATTACTTGATCATGGGTGTTCAAGAGGTTTAAATCATCTAATTTTGTTTCAATTATCCTCACTTTGATCCTAGTAGCCCTTTGGAATGATTAAAGAGACATTAGAGAGGCATAAGACCATTCTAATTGAATAACTTCCACTCTAAGAAGGTTTCTTACCATATGGCCTAATTACTTGATCATGGGTGTTCAAGAGGTTTAAATCATCTAATTTTGTTTCAATTATCCTCACTTTGATCCTAGTAGCCCTTTGGAATGATTAAAGAGACATTAGAGAGGCATAAGACCATTCTAATTGAATAACTTCCACTTCTAAGAAGGTTTCTTACCATATGGCCTAATTACTTGATCATGGGAGTTCAAGAGGTTTAAATCATCTAATTTTGTTTCAATTATCCTCACTTTGATCCTAGTAGCCCTTTGGAATGATTAAAGAGACATTAGAGAGGCATAAGATCATTCTAATTGAATAACTTCCAATTCTAAGAAGGTTTCTTACCATATGGCCTAATTACTTGATCATGGGAGTTGAGGAGGTTTAAATCATCTAATTTTGTTTCAATTATCGTCATTCTGATCCTAGTAGCCCTTTGGAATAATTAAAGAGACATTATAGAGGCATAAGACCATTCTAATTGAACATCTTCCAATTCTAAGAAAATTTCTTACCATATGGCCTAATTACTTGATCATGGGACTTTAGGAGGCTTAAATCCTCTAATTTTGTTTCAATTATCCTCACTTTGATCCTAGTAGCCCTTTGGAATGATTAAAGAGACATTAGAGAGGCATAAGACCATTCTAATTTACTAACTTCCAATTCTAAGAAGGTTTCTTACCATATGGCCTAATTACTTGATCATGGGAGTTAAGGAGGTTTAAATCATCTAATTTTGTTTCAATTATCCTCACTTTGATCCTAGTAGCCCTTTGGAATGATTAAAGAGACATTAGAGAGGCATAAGACCATTCTAATTGAAT
This sequence comes from Corymbia calophylla, assembly GCA_014182845.1. Taxonomy (NCBI): domain Eukaryota; kingdom Viridiplantae; phylum Streptophyta; class Magnoliopsida; order Myrtales; family Myrtaceae; genus Corymbia; species Corymbia calophylla. Next base: position 18,630,195 of record CM024698.1, on the reverse strand, counting down.
AACTTCCAATTCTAAGAAGGTTTCTTACCATATGGCCTAATTACTTGATCATGGGAGTTCAAGAGGTTTAAATCATCTAATTTTGTTTCAATTATCCTCACTTTGATCCTAGTAGCCCTTTGGAATGATTAAAGAGACATTAGAGAGGCATAAGACCATTCTAATTGAATAACTTCCACAATTCTAAGAAGGTTTCTTACCATATGGCCTAATTACTTGATCACGGGTGTTCAAGAGGTTTAAATCATCTAATTTTGTTTCAATTATCCTCACTTTGATCCTAGTAGCCCTTTGGAATGATTAAAGAGACATTAGAGAGCCATAAGATCATTCTAATTGAATAACTTCCAATTCTAAGAAGGTTTCTTACCATATGGCCTAATTACTTGATCATGGGAGGACTTGATTGTTCAAGAGGTTTAAATCATCTAATTTTGTTTCAATTATCCTCACTTTGATCCTAGTAGCCCTTTGGAATGATTAAAGAGACATTAGAGAGGCATAAGACCATTCTAATTGAATAACTTCCACTCTAAGAAGGTTTCTTACCATATGGCCTAATTACTTGATCATGGGAGTTGAGGAGGTTTAAATCATCTAATTTTGTTTCAATTATCCTCACTTTGATCCTAGTAGCCCTTTGGAATGATTAAACAGACATTAGGGAGGCATAAGACTATTCTAATTGTATAACTTCAACTCTAAGAAGGTTCCTTACCATATGGCCTAATTACTTGATCATGGGAGTTGAGGAGGTTTAAATCATCTAATTTTGTTTCAATTATCCTCACTTTGATCCTAGTAGCCCTTTGGAATGATTAAAGAGACATTAGAGAGCCATAAGACCATTCTAATTGAATAACTTCCAATTCTAAGAAGGTTTCTTACCATATGGCCTAATTACTTGATCATGGGTGTTCAAGAGGTTTAAATCATCTAATTTTGTTTCAATTATCCTCACTTTGATCCTAGTAGCCCTTTGGAATGATTAAAGAGACATTAGAGAGGCATAAGACCATTCTAATTGAATAACTTCCAATTCTAAGAAGGTTTCTTACCATATGGCCTAATTACTTGATCATGGGAGTTCAAGAGGTTTAAATCATCTAATTTTGTTTCAATTATCCTCACTTTGATCCTAGTAGCCCTTTGGAATGATTAAAGAGACATTAGAGAGGCATAAGACCATTCTAATTGAATAACTTCCATTCTAAGAAGGTTTCTTACCATATGGCCTAATTACTTGATCATGGGAGTTCAAGAGGTTTAAATCATCTAATTTTGTTTCAATTATCCTCACTTTGATCCTAGTAGCCCTTTGGAATGATTAAAGAGACATTAGAGAGGCATAAGACCATTCTAATTGAATAACTTCCACTCTAAGAAGGTTTCTTACCATATGGCCTAATTACTTGATCATGGGAGTTCAAGAGGTTTAAATCATCTAATTTTGTTTCAATTATCCTCACTTTGATCCTAGTAGCCCTTTGGAATGATTAAAGAGACATTAGAGAGGCATAAGACCATTCTAATTGAATAACTTCCACTTCTAAGAAGGTTTCTTACCAAATGGCCTAATTACTTGATCATGGGTGTTCAAGAGGTTTAAATCATCCAATTTTGTTTCAATTATTCTCACTTTCATCCTAGTAGCCCTTTGGAATGATTAAAGAGACATTAGAGAGCCATAAGACCATTCTAATTGAATAACTTCCAATCTAAGAAGGTTTCATACCATATGGCCTAAATACTTGATCATGGGTGTTCAAGAGGTTTAAATAATCTAATTTTGTTTCAATTATCCTCACTTTCATCCTAGTAGCCCTTTGGAATGATTAAAGAGACATTAGAGAGGCATAAGACCATTCTAATTGAATAACTTCCAATTCTAAGAAGGTTTCTTACCATATGGCCTAATTACTTGATCATGGGTGTTCAAGAGGTTTAAATCATCTAATTTTGTTTCAATTATCCTCACTTTGATCCTAGTAGCCCTTTGGAATGATTAAAGAGACATTAGAGAGGCATAAGACCATTCTAATTGAATAACTTCCATTCTAAGAAGGTTTCTTACCATATGGCCTAATTACTTGATCATGGGAGTTCAAGAGGTTTAAATCATCTAATTTTGTTTCAATTATCCTCACTTTGATCCTAGTAGCCCTTTGGAATGATTAAAGAGACATTAGAGAGGCATAAGACCATTCTAATTGAATAACTTCCACTCTAAGAAGGTTTCTTACCATATGGCCTAATTACTTGATCATGGGAGTTGAGGAGGTTTAAATCATCTAATTTTGTTTCAATTATCCTCACTTTGATCCTAGTAGCCCTTTGGAATGATTAAAGAGACATTAGAGAGGCATAAGACCATTCTAATTGAATAACTTCCACTCTAAGAAGGTTTCTTACCATATGGCCTAATTACTTGATCATGGGAGTTCAGAGGTTTAAATCATCTAATTTTGTTTCAATTATCCTCACTTTGATCCTAGTAGCCCTTTGGAATGATTAAAGAGACATTAGAGAGGCATAAGACCATTCTAATTGAATAACTTCCAATTCTAAGAAGGTTTCTTACCATATGGCCTAATTACTTGATCATGGGAGTTCAGGAGGTTTAAATCATCTAATTTTGTTTCAATTATCCTCACTTTGATCCTAGTAGCCCTTTGGAATGATTAAAGAGACATTAGAGAGGCATAAGACCATTCTAATTGAATAACTTCCACTCTAAGAAGGTTTCTTACCATATGGCCTAATTACTTGATCATGGGAGTTCAAGAGGTTTAAATCATCTAATTTTGTTTCAATTATCCTCACTTTGATCCTAGTAGCCCTTTGGAATGATTAAAGAGACATTAGAGAGGCATAAGACCATTCTAATTGAATAACTTCCACTCTAAGAAGGTTTCTTACCATATGGCCTAATTACTTGATCATGGGAGTTCAAGAGGTTTAAATCATCTAATTTTGTTTCAATTATCCTCACTTTGATCCTAGTAGCCCTTTGGAATGATTAAAGAGACATTAGAGAGGCATAAGACCATTCTAATTGAATAACTTCCATTCTAAGAAGGTTTCTTACCATATGGCCTAATTACTTGATCATGGGAGTTCAGGAGGTTTAAATCATCTAATTTTGTTTCAATTATCCTCACTTTGATCCTAGTAGCCCTTTGGAATGATTAAAGAGACATTAGAGAGGCATAAGACCATTCTAATTGAATAACTTCCATTCTAAGAAGGTTTCTTACCATATGGCCTAATTACTTGATCATGGGAGTTCAAGAGGTTTAAATCATCTAATTTTGTTTCAATTATCCTCACTTTGATCCTAGTAGCCCTTTGGAATGATTAAAGAGACATTAGAGAGGCATAAGACCATTCTAATTGAATAACTTCCATTCTAAGAAGGTTTCTTACCATATGGCCTAATTACTTGATCATGGGAGTTCAAGAGGTTTAAATCATCTAATTTTGTTTCAATTATCCTCACTTTGATCCTAGTAGCCCTTTGGAATGATTAAAGAGACATTAGAGAGGCATAAGGCCATTCTAATTGAATAACTTCCACTCTAAGAAGGTTTCTTACCATATGGCCTAATTACTTGATCACGGGTGTTCAAGAAGTTTAAATCATCTAATTTTGTTTCAATTATCCTCAATTTCATCCTAGTACCCCTTTGGAATGATTAAAGAGACATTAGAGAGGCATAAGGCCATTCTAATTGAATAACTTCCACTCTAAGAAGGTTTCTTACCATATGGCCTAATTACTTGATCATGGGAGTTCAAGAGGTTTAAATCATCTAATTTTGTTTCAATTATCCTCACTTTGATCCTAGTAGCCCTTTGGAATGATTAAAGAGACATTAGAGAGGCATAAGACCATTCTAATTGAATAACTTCCATTCTAAGAAGGTTTCTTACCATATGGCCTAATTACTTGATCATGGGAGTTCAAGAGGTTTAAATCATCTAATTTTGTTTCAATTATCCTCACTTTGATCCTAGTAGCCCTTTGGAATGATTAAAGAGACATTAGAGAGGCATAAGACCATTCTAATTGAATAACTTCCATTCTAAGAAGGTTTCTTACCATATGGCCTAATTACTTGATCATGGGAGTTCAAGAGGTTTAAATCATCTAATTTTGTTTCAATTATCCTCACTTTGATCCTAGTAGCCCTTTGGAATGATTAAAGAGACATTAGAGAGGCATAAGACCATTCTAATTGAATAACTTCCAATTCTAAGAAGGTTTCTTACCATATGGCCTAATTACTTGATCATGGGAGTTCAAGAGGTTTAAATCATCTAATTTTGTTTCAATTATCCTCACTTTGATCCTAGTAGCCCTTTGGAATGATTAAAGAGACATTAGAGAGGCATAAGACCATTCTAATTGAATAACTTCCAATTCTAAGAAGGTTTCTTACCATATGGCCTAATTACTTGATCATGGGAGTTCAAGAGGTTTAAATCATCTAATTTTGTTTCAATTATCCTCACTTTGATCCTAGTAGCCCTTTGGAATGATTAAAGAGACATTAGAGAGGCATAAGACCATTCTAATTGAATAACTTCCAATTCTAAGAAGGTTTCTTACCATATGGCCTAATTACTTGATCATGGGAGTTCAGGAGGTTTAAATCATCTAATTTTGTTTCAATTATCCTCACTTTGATCCTAGTAGCCCTTTGGAATGATTAAAGAGACATTAGAGAGGCATAAGACCATTCTAATTGAATAACTTCCAATTCTAAGAAGGTTTCTTACCATATGGCCTAATTACTTGATCATGGGAGTTCAAGAGGTTTAAATCATCTAATTTTGTTTCAATTATCCTCACTTTGATCCTAGTAGCCCTTTGGAATGATTAAAGAGACATTAGAGAGGCATAAGATCATTCTAATTGAATAACTTCCAATTCTAAGAAGGTTTCTTACCATATGGCCTAATTACTTGATCATGGGAGTTCAAGAGGTTTAAATCATCTAATTTTGTTTCAATTATCCTCACTTTGATCCTAGTAGCCCTTTGGAATGATTAAAGAGACATTAGAGAGGCATAAGATCATTCTAATTGAATAACTTCCAATTCTAAGAAGGTTTCTTACCATATGGCCTAATTACTTGATCATGGGAGTTCAAGAGGTTTAAATCATCTAATTTTGTTTCAATTATCCTCACTTTGATCCTAGTAGCCCTTTGGAATGATTAAAGAGACATTAGAGAGGCATAAGACCATTCTAATTGAATAACTTCCACTCTAAGAAGGTTTCTTACCATATGGCCTAATTACATGATCTTGGGAGTTGAGGAGGTTTAAATCATCTAATTTTGTTTCAATTATCCTCAGTTTGATCCTAGTAACCCATTGGAATGATTAAAGAGACATTAGAGAGGCACCATTCTAATTGACTAACTTCCACTCTAAGAAGGTTTCTTATCATATGGCCTAATTACATGATCATGGGAGTTGAGGAGATTTAAATCATCTAATTTTGTTTCAATTATCCTCACTTTGATCCTAGTAGCCCTTTGGAATGATTAAAGAGACATTAGAGAGGCATAAGACCATTCTAATTGAATAACTTCCAGTTCTAAGAAGGTTTCTTACCATATGGCCTAATTACTTGATCAAGGGAGTTGACGAGGTTTGAATCATCTAATTTTGCTCCAACTATCCTCACTTTGATCCTAGTAGCCCTTTGGAATGATTAAAGAGACATTAGAGAGGCATAAGACCATTCTAATTGAATAACTTCCATTCTAAGAAGGTTTCTTACCATATGGCCTAATTATTACTTGATCATGGGAGTTCAAGAGGTTTAAATCATCTAATTTTGTTTCAATTATCCTCACTTTGATCCTAGTAGCCCTTTGGAATGATTAAAGAGACATTAGAGAGGCATAAGATCATTCTAATTGAATAACTTCCAATTCTAAGAAGGTTTCTTACCATATGGCCTAATTACTTGATCATGGGAGTTCAAGAGGTTTAAATCATCTAATTTTGTTTCAATTATCCTCACTTTGATCCTAGTAGCCCTTTGGAATGATTAAAGAGACATTAGAGAGGCATAAGACCATTCTAATTGAATAACTTCCACTCTAAGAAGGTTTCTTACCATATGGCCTAATTACTTGATCATGGGAGTTCAAGAGGTTTAAATCATCTAATTTTGTTTCAATTATCCTCACTTTGATCCTAGTAGCCCTTTGGAATGATTAAAGAGACATTAGAGAGGCATAAGACCATTCTAATTGAATAACTTCCACTCTAAGAAGGTTTCTTACCATATGGCCTAATTACTTGATCATGGGAGTTCAAGAGGTTTAAATCATCTAATTTTGTTTCAATTATCCTCACTTTGATCCTAGTAGCCCTTTGGAATGATTAAAGAGACATTAGAGAGGCATAAGATCATTCTAATTGAATAACTTCCAATTCTAAGAAGGTTTCTTACCATATGGCCTAATTACTTGATCATGGGAGTTCAAGAGGTTTAAATCATCTAATTTTGTTTCAATTATCCTCACTTTCATCCTAGTAGCCCTTTGGAATGATTAAACAGACATTAGAGAGCCATAAGACCATTCTAATTGAATAACTTCCACTCTAAGAAGGTTTCTTACCATATGGCCTAATTACTTGATCATGGGAGTTCAGGAGGTTTAGATCATCTAATTTTGTTTCAATTATCCCCACTTTGATCCTAATAGCCCTTTGGAATGATTAAAGAGCCATTAGAGAGCCATAAGATCATTCTAATTGAATAACTTCTCATTCTAAGAAGGTTTCTTACCATATGGCCTAATTACTTGATCATGGGAGTTCAAGAGGTTTAAATCATCTAATTTTGTTTCAATTATCCTCACTTTGATCCTAGTAGCCCTTTGGAATGATTAAAGAGACATTAGAGAGGCATAAGACCATTCTAATTGAATAACTTCCAATTCTAAGAAGGTTTCTTACCATATGGCCTAATTACTTGATCATGGGAGTTCAAGAGGTTTAAATCATCTAATTTTGTTTCAATTATCCTCACTTTGATCCTAGTAGCCCTTTGGAATGATTAAAGAGACATTAGAGAGGCATAAGACCATTCTAATTGAATAACTTCCATTCTAAGAAGGTTTCTTACCATATGGCCTAATTACTTGATCATGGGAGTTCAAGAGGTTTAAATCATCTAATTTTGTTTCAATTATCCTCACTTTGATCCTAGTAGCCCTTTGGAATGATTAAAGAGACATTAGAGAGGCATAAGACCATTCTAATTGAATAACTTCCACTCTAAGAAGGTTTCTTACCATATGGCCTAATTACTTGATCATGGGAGTTCAAGAGGTTTAAATCATCTAATTTTGTTTCAATTATCCTCACTTTGATCCTAGTAGCCCTTTGGAATGATTAAAGAGACATTAGAGAGGCATAAGACCATTCTAATTGAATAACTTCCATTCTAAGAAGGTTTCTTACCATATGGCCTAATTACTTGATCATGGGAGTTCAAGAGGTTTAAATCATCTAATTTTGTTTCAATTATCCTCACTTTGATCCTAGTAGCCCTTTGGAATGATTAAAGAGACATTAGAGAGGCATAAGACCATTCTAATTGAATAACTTCCAATTCTAAGAAGGTTTCTTACCATATGGCCTAATTACTTGATCATGGGAGTTCAAGAGGTTTAAATCATCTAATTTTTTGTTTCAATTATCCTCACTTTGATCCTAGTAGCCCTTTGGAATGATTAAAGAGACATTAGAGAGGCATAAGACCATTCTAATTGAATAACTTCCATTCTAAGAAGGTTTCTTACCATATGGCCTAATTACTTGATCATGGGAGTTCAAGAGGTTTAAATCATCTAATTTTGTTTCAATTATCCTCACTTTGATCCTAGTAGCCCTTTGGAATGATTAAAGAGACATTAGAGAGGCATAAGACCATTCTAATTGAATAACTTCCAATTCTAAGAAGGTTTCTTACCATATGGCCTAATTACTTGATCACGGGTGTTCAAGAGGTTTAAATCATCTAATTTTGTTTCAATTATCCTCACTTTGATCCTAGTAGCCCTTTGGAATGATTAAAGAGACATTAGAGAGGCATAAGATCATTCTAATTGAATAACTTCCAATTCTAAGAAGGTTTCTTACCATATGGCCTAATTACTTGATCATGGGAGTTCAGGAGGTTTAAATCATCTAATTTTGTTTCAATTATCCTCACTTTGATCCTAGTAGCCCTTTGGAATGATTAAAGAGACATTAGAGAGGCATAAGATCATTCTAATTGAATAACTTCCCAATTCTAAGAAGGTTTCTTACCATATGGCCTAATTACTTGATCATGGGAGTTCAAGAGGTTTAAATCATCTAATTTTGTTTCAATTATCCTCACTTTGATCCTAGTAGCCCTTTGGAATGATTAAAGAGACATTAGAGAGGCATAAGATCATTCTAATTGAATAACTTCCAATTCTAAGAAGGTTTCTTACCATATGGCCTAATTACTTGATCATGGGGGTTCATGAGCTTTAAATCATCTAATTTTGTTTCAATTATCCTCACTTTGATCCTAGTAGCCCTTTGGAATGATTAAAGAGACATTAGAGAGCCATAAGACCATTCTAATTGAATAACTTCCACTCTAAGAAGGTTTCTTACCATATGGCCTAATTACTTGATCACGGGTGTTCAAGAGGTTTAAATCATCTAATTTTGTTTCAATTATCCTCACTTTGATCCTAGTAGCCCTTTGGAATGATTAAAGAGACATTAGAGAGGCATAAGATCATTCTAATTGAATAACTTCCATTCTAAGAAGGTTTCTTACCATATGGCCTAATTACTTGATCATGGGAGTTCAAGAGGTTTAAATCATCTAATTTTGTTTCAATTATCCTCACTTTGATCCTAGTAGCCCTTTGGAATGATTAAAGAGACATTAGAGAGGCATAAGACCATTCTAATTGAATAACTTCCAATTCTAAGAAGGTTTCTTACCATATGGCCTAATTACTTGATCACGGGTGTTCAAGAGGTTTAAATCATCTAATTTTGTTTCAATTATCCTCACTTTGATCCTAGTAGCCCTTTGGAATGATTAAAGAGACATTAGAGAGGCATAAGATCATTCTAATTGAATAACTTCCAATTCTAAGAAGGTTTCTTACCATATGGCCTAATTACTTGATCATGGGAGTTCAGGAGGTTTAAATCATCTAATTTTGTTTCAATTATCCTCACTTTGATCCTAGTAGCCCTTTGGAATGATTAAAGAGACATTAGAGAGGCATAAGATCATTCTAATTGAATAACTTCCAATTCTAAGAAGGTTTCTTACCATATGGCCTAATTACTTGATCATGGGAGTTGAGGAGGTTTAAATCATCTAATTTTGTTTCAATTATCCTCACTTTGATCCTAGTACCCCTTTGCAATGATTAAAGAGACATTAGAGAGGCATAAGGCCATTCTAATTGAATAACTTCCACTCTAAGAAGGTTTCTTACCATATGGCCTAATTACTTGATCATGGGAGTTCAAGAGGTTTAAATCATCTAATTTTGTTTCAATTATCCTCACTTTGATCCTAGTAGCCCTTTGGAATGATTAAAGAGCCATTAGAGAGGCATAAGACCATTCTAATTGAATAACTTCCACTCTAAGAAGGTTTCTTACCATATGGCCTAATTACATGATCTTGGGAGTTCAAGAGGTTTAAATCATCTAATTTTGTTTCAATTATCCTCACTTTGATCCTAGTAGCCCTTTGGAATGATTAAAGAGACATTAGAGAGGCATAAGATCATTCTAATTGAATAACTTCCAATTCTAAGAAGGTTTCTTACCATATGGCCTAATTACTTGATCATGGGAGTTCAAGAGGTTTAAATCATCTAATTTTGTTTCAATTATCCTCACTTTGATCCTAGTAGCCCTTTGGAATGATTAAAGAGACATTAGAGAGGCATAAGGCCATTCTAATTGAATAACTTCCACTCCAAGAAGGTTTCTTACCATATGGCCTAATTACTTGATCATTGGTGTTCAAGAGGTTTAAATCATCTAATTTTGTTTCAATTATCCTCACTTTGATCCTAGTACCCCTTTGCAATGATTAAAGAGACATTAGAGAGGCATAAGGCCATTCTAATTGAATAACTTCCACTCTAAGAAGGTTTCTTACCATATGGCCTAATTACTTGATCACGGGTGTTCAAGAGGTTTAAATCATCTAATTTTGTTTCAATTATCCTCACTTTGATCCTAGTAGCCCTTTGGAATGATTAAAGAGACATTAGAGAGGCATAAGATCATTCTAATTGAATAACTTCCATTCTAAGAAGGTTTCTTACCATATGGCCTAATTACTTGATCATGGGAGTTCAAGAGGTTTAAATCATCTAATTTTGTTTCAATTATCCTCACTTTGATCCTAGTAGCCCTTTGGAATGATTAAAGAGACATTAGAGAGGCATAAGACCATTCTAATTGAATAACTTCCACTCTAAGAAGGTTTCTTACCATATGGCCTAATTACTTGATCATGGGAGTTCAAGAGGTTTAAATCATCTAATTTTGTTTCAATTATCCTCACTTTGATCCTAGTAGCCCTTTGGAATGATTAAAGAGACATTAGAGAGGCATAAGACCATTCTAATTGAATAATTTCCAATTCTAAGAAGGTTTCTTACCATATGGCCTAATTACTTGATCATGGGAGTTGAGGAGGTTTAAATCATCTAATTTTGTCTCATTTCCTCACTTTGATCCAACTAGCCCTTTGGAATTATTAAAGAGACATTAGACAGGCATAAGATCATTCTAATTGAATAACTTCCAATTCTAAGAAGGTTTCTTACCATATGGCCTAATTACTTGATCATGGGAGTTGAGGAGGTTTAAATCATCTAATTTTGTTTCAATTATCCTCACTTTGATCCTAGTAGCCCTTTGGAATGATTAAAGAGACATTAGAGAGGCATAAGATCATTCTAATTGAATAACTTCCAATTCTAAGAAGGTTTCTTACCATATGGCCTAATTACTTGATCATGGGAGTTCAGGAGGTTTAAATCATCTAATTTTGTTTCAATTATCCTCACTTTGATCCTAGTAGCCCTTTGGAATGATTAAAGAGACATTAGAGAGGCATAAGATCATTCTAATTGAATAACTTCCACTCTAAGAAGGTTTCTTACCATATGGCCTAATTACTTGATCATGGGAGTTCAAGAGGTTTAAATCATCTAATTTTGTTTCAATTATCCTCACTTTGATCCTAGTAGCCCTTTGGAATGATTAAAGAGACATTAGAGAGGCATAAGACCATTCTAATTGAATAACTTCCACTCTAAGAAGGTTTCTTACCATATGGCCTAATTACTTGATCATGGGTGTTCAAGAGTTTTAAATCATCTAATTTTGTTTCAATTATCCTCACTTTGATCCTAATAGCCCTTTGGAATGATTAAAGAGACATTAGAGAAGGCATAAGACCATTCTTATTGAATAACTTCCACTCTAAGAAGGTTTCTTACCATATGGCCTAATTACTTGATCACGGGTGTTCAAGAGGTTTAAATCATCTAATTTTGTTTCAATTATCCTAACTTTGATCCTCTTAGCTCTTTGGAATGATTAAAGAGACATTAGAGAGCCATAAGATCATTCTAATTGAATAACTTCCAATTCTAAGAAGGTTTCTTACCATATGGCCTAATTACTTGATCACGGGTGTTCAAGAGGTTTAAATCATCTAATTTTGTTTCAATTATCCTCACTTTGATCCTAGTAGCCCTTTGGAATGATTAAAGAGACATTAGAGAGGCATAAGATCATTCTAATTGAATAACTTCCAATTCTAAGAAGGTTTCTTACCATATGGCCTAATTACTTGATCATGGGAGTTGAGGAGGTTTAAATCATCTAATTTTGTTTCAATTATCCTCACTTTGATCCTAGTACCCCTTTGCAATGATTAAAGAGACATTAGAGAGGCATAAGGCCATTCTAATTGAATAACTTCCACTCTAAGAAGGTTTCTTACCATATGGCCTAATTACTTGATCATGGGAGTTGAGGAGGTTTAAATCATCTAATTTTGTTTCAATTATCCTCACTTTGATCCTAGTAGCCCTTTGGAATGATTAAAGAGACATTAGAGAGGCATAAGGCCATTCTAATTGAATAACTTCCACTCTAAGAAGGTTTCTTACCATATGGCCTAATTACTTGATCATGGGAGTTGAGGAGGTTTAAATCATCTAATTTTGTTTCAATTATCCTCACTTTGATCCTAGTAGCCCTTTGGAATGATTAAAGAGACATTAGAGAGCCATAAGATCATTCTAATTGAATAACTTCCAATTCTAAGAAGGTTTCTTACCATATGGCCTAATTACTTGATCATGGGTGTTCAAGAGGTTTAAATCATCTAATTTTGTTTCAATTATCCTCACTTTCATCCTAGTTGCCCTTTGGAATGATTAAAGAGACATTAGAGAGGCATAAGATCATTCTAATGAATAACTTCCAATTCTAAGAAGGTTTCTTACCATATGGCCTAATTACTTGATCATGGGAGTTCAAGAGGTTTAAATCATCTAATTTTGTTTCAATTATCCTCACTTTGATCCTAGTAGCCCTTTGGAATGATTAAAGAGACATTAGAGAGGCATAAGCCATTCTAATTGAATAACTTCCACTCTAAGAAGGTTTCTTACCATATGGCCTAATTACTTGATCATGGGAGTTCAAGAGGTTTAAATCATCTAATTTTGTTTCAATTATCCTCACTTTGATCCTAGTAGCCCTTTGGAATGATTAAAGAGACATTAGAGAGGCATAAGATCATTCTAATTGAATAACTTCCACTCTAAGAAGGTTTCTTACCATATGGCCTAATTACTTGATCACGGGTGTTCAAGAGGTTTAAATCATCTAATTTTGTTTCAATTATCCTCACTTTGATCCTAGTAGCCCTTTGGAATGATTAAAGAGACATTAGAGAGGCATAAGATCATTCTAATTGAATAACTTCCAATTCTAAGAAGGTTTCTTACCATATGGCCTAATTACTTGATCATGGGAGTTCAAGAGGTTTAAATCATCTAATTTTGTTTCAATTATCCTCACTTTCATCCTAGTGGCCCTTTGGAATGATTAAAGAGACATTAGAGAGCCATAAGATCATTCTAATTGAATAACTTCCAATTCTAAGACGGTTTCTTACCATATGGCCTAATTACTTGATCATGGGAGTTGAGAAGGTTTAACTCATCTAATTTTGTTTCAATTATCCTCACTTTCATCCTAGTAGCCCTATGGAATGATTACACAGACATTAGGGAGCCATAAGACTATTCTAATTGAATAACTTTCGGTCTAAGAAGGTTTCTTACCATATGGCCTAATTACTTGATCACGGGAGTTGAGGAGGGTTAAATCATCTAATTTTGTTTCAATTATCCTCAGTTTGATCCTAGTAGCCCTTTGGAATGATTAAAGAGACATTAGAGAGCCATAAGATCATTCTAATTGAATAACTTCCAATTCTAAGAAGGTTTCTTACCATATGGCCTAATTACTTGATCATGGGAGTTCAAGAGGTTTAAATCATCTAATTTTGTTTCAATTATCCTCACTTTGATCCTAGTAGCCCTTTGGAATGATTAAAGAGACATTAGAGAGGCATAAGATCATTCTAATTGAATAACTTCCACTCTAAGAAGGTTTCTTACCATATGGCCTAATTACTTGATCATGGGAGTTCAAGAGGTTTAAATCATCTAATTTTGTTTCAATTATCCTCACTTTGATCCTAGTAGCCCTTTGGAATGATTAAAGAGACATTAGAGAGCCATAAGACCATTCTAATTGAATAACTTCCACTCTAAGAAGGTTTCTTACCATATGGCCTAATTACTTGATCACGGGTGTTCAAGAGGTTTAAATCATCTAATTTTGTTTCAATTATCCTCACTTTGATCCTAGTAGCCCTTTGGAATGATTAAAGAGACATTAGAGAGGCATAAGATCATTCTAATTGAATAACTTCCACTCTAAGAAGGTTTCTTACCATATGGCCTAATTACTTGATCATGGGAGTTCAAGAGGTTTAAATCATCTAATTTTGTTTCAATTATCCTCACTTTGATCCTAGTAGCCCTTTGGAATGATTAAAGAGACATTAGAGAGGCATAAGATCATTCTAATTGAATAACTTCCATTCTAAGAAGGTTTCTTACCATATGGCCTAATTACTTGATCATGGGAGTTCAAGAGGTTTAAATCATCTAATTTTGTTTCAATTATCCTCACTTTGATCCTAGTAGCCCTTTGGAATGATTAAAGAGACATTAGAGAGGCATAAGATCATTCTAATTGAATAACTTCCACTCTAAGAAGGTTTCTTACCATATGGCCTAATTACTTGATCATGGGAGTTCAAGAGGTTTAAATCATCTAATTTTGTTTCAATTATCCTCACTTTGATCCTAGTAGCCCTTTGGAATGATTAAAGAGACATTAGAGAGGCATAAGATCATTCTAATTGAATAACTTCCAATTCTAAGAAGGTTTCTTACCATATGGCCTAATTACTTGATCATGGGAGTTCAAGAGGTTTAAATCATCTAATTTTTTTGTTTCAATTATCCTCACTTTGATCCTAGTAGCCCTTTGGAATGATTAAAGAGACATTAGAGAGGCATAAGATCATTCTAATTGAATAACTTCCAATTCTAAGAAGGTTTCTTACCATATGGCCTAATTACTTGATCATGGGAGTTCAAGAGGTTTAAATCATCTAATTTTGTTTCAATTATCCTCACTTTGATCCTAGTAGCCCTTTGGAATGATTAAAGAGACATTAGAGAGGCATAAGACCATTCTAATTGAATAACTTCCACTCTAAGAAGGTTTCTTACCATATGGCCTAATTACTTGATCACGGGTGTTCAAGAGGTTTAAATCATCTAATTTTGTTTCAATTATCCTCACTTTGATCCTAGTACCCCTTTGCAATGATTAAAGAGACATTAGAGAGGCATAAGGCCATTCTAATTGAATAACTTCCAGTCTAAGAAGGTTTCTTACCATATGGCCTAATTACTTGATCATGGGAGTTCAGGAGGTTTAAATCATCTAATTTTGTTTCAATTATCCTCACTTTGATCCTAGTAGCCCTTTGGAATGATTAAAGAGACATTAGAGAGGCATAAGATCATTCTAATTGAATAACTTCCAATTCTAAGAAGGTTTCTTACCATATGGCCTAATTACTTGATCATGGGAGTTCAGGAGGTTTAAATCATCTAATTTTGTTTCAATTATCCTCACTTTGATCCTAGTAGCCCTTTGGAATGATTAAAGAGACATTAGAGAGGCATAAGATCATTCTAATTGAATAACTTCCAATTCTAAGAAGGTTTCTTACCATATGGCCTAATTACTTGATCATGGGAGTTCAGGAGGTTTAAATCATCTAATTTTGTTTCAATTATCCTCACTTTGATCCTAGTAGCCCTTGGAATGATTAAAGAGACATTAGAGAGGCATAAGATCATTCTAATTGAATAACTTCCATTCTAAGAAGGTTTCTTACCATATGGCCTAATTACTTGATCATGGGAGTTCAAGAGGTTTAAATCATCTAATTTTGTTTCAATTATCCTCACTTTGATCCTAGTAGCCCTTTGGAATGATTAAAGAGACATTAGAGAGGCATAAGATCATTCTAATTGAATAACTTCCACTCTAAGAAGGTTTCTTACCATATGGCCTAATTACTTGATCATGGGAGTTCAAGAGGTTTAAATCATCTAATTTTGTTTCAATTATCCTCACTTTGATCCTAGTAGCCCTTTGGAATGATTAAAGAGACATTAGAGAGGCATAAGATCATTCTAATTGAATAACTTCCAATTCTAAGAAGGTTTCTTACCATATGGCCTAATTACTTGATCATGGGAGTTCAAGAGGTTTAAATCATCTAATTTTGTTTCAATTATCCTCACTTTGATCCTAGTAGCCCTTTGGAATGATTAAAGAGACATTAGAGAGGCATAAGATCATTCTAATTGAATAACTTCCAATTCTAAGAAGGTTTCTTACCATATGGCCTAATTACTTGATCATGGGAGTTCAAGAGGTTTAAATCATCTAATTTTGTTTCAATTATCCTCACTTTGATCCTAGTAGCCCTTTGGAATGATTAAAGAGACATTAGAGAGGCATAAGATCATTCTAATTGAATAACTTCCATTCTAAGAAGGTTTCTTACCATATGGCCTAATTACTTGATCATGGGAGTTCAAGAGGTTTAAATCATCTAATTTTGTTTCAATTATCCTCACTTTGATCCTAGTAGCCCTTTGGAATGATTAAAGAGACATTAGAGAGGCATAAGATCATTCTAATTGAATAACTTCCAATTCTAAGAAGGTTTCTTACCATATGGCCTAATTACTTGATCATGGGAGTTCAGGAGGTTTAAATCATCTAATTTTGTTTCAATTATCCTCACTTTGATCCTAGTAGCCCTTTGGAATGATTAAAGAGACATTAGAGAGGCATAAGATCATTCTAATTGAATAACTTCCAATTCTAAGAAGGTTTCTTACCATATGGCCTAATTACTTGATCACGGGTGTTCAAGAGGTTTAAATCATCTAATTTTGTTTCAATTATCCTCACTTTGATCCTAGTAGCCCTTTGGAATGATTAAAGAGACATTAGAGAGGCATAAGATCATTCTAATTGAATAACTTCCATTCTAAGAAGGTTTCTTACCATATGGCCTAATTACTTGATCATGGGAGTTCAAGAGGTTTAAATCATCTAATTTTGTTTCAATTATCCTCACTTTGATCCTAGTAGCCCTTTGGAATGATTAAAGAGACATTAGAGAGGCATAAGATCATTCTAATTGAATAACTTCAATTCTAAGAAGGTTTCTTACCATATGGCCTAATTACTTGATCATGGGAGTTCAAGAGGTTTAAATCATCTAATTTTGTTTTCATTATCCTCACTTTGATCCTACTAGCCCTTTGGAATGATTAAAGAGACATTAGAGAGGCATAAGATCATTCTAATTGAATAACTTCCAATTCTAAGAAGGTTTCTTACCATATGGCCTAATTACTTGATCATGGGAGTTCAGGAGGTTTAAATCATCTAATTTTGTTTCAATTATCCTCACTTTGATCCTAGTAGCCCTTTGGAATGATTAAAGAGACATTAGAGAGGCATAAGCCATTCTAATTGAATAACTTCCACTCTAAGAAGGTTTCTTACCATATGGCCTAATTACTTGATCACGGGTGTTCAAGAGGTTTAAATCATCTAATTTTGTTTCAATTATCCTCACTTTGATCCTAGTAGCCCTTTGGAATGATTAAAGAGACATTAGAGAGCCATAAGACCATTCTAATTGAATAACTTCCACTCTAAGAAGGTTCCTTAGCATATGGCCTAATTACTTGATCACGGGTGTTCAAGAGGTTTAAATCATCTAATTTTGTTCAATTATCCTCAGTTTGATCCTAGTAGCCCTTTGGAATGATTAAAGAGACATTAGAGAGCCATAAGACCATTCTAATTGAATAACTTCCACTCTAAGAAGGTTTCTTACCATATGGCCTAATTACTTGATCATGGGAGTTCAAGAGGTTTAAATCATCTAATTTTGTTTCAATTATCCTCACTTTGATCCTCCTAGTAGCCCTTTGGAATGATTAAAGAGACATTAGAGAGGCATAAGGCCATTCTAATTGAATAACTTCCACTCTAAGAAGGTTTCTTACCATATGGCCTAATTACTTGATCATGGGAGTTGAGGAGGTTTAAATCATCTAATTTTGTTTCAATTATCCTCACTTTGATCCTAGTAGCCCTTTGGAATGATTAAAGAGACATTAGAGAGGCATAAGATCATTCTAATTGAATAACTTCCAATTCTAAGAAGGTTTCTTACCATATGGCCTAATTACTTGATCATGGGAGTTCAGGAGGTTTAAATCATCTAATTTTGTTTCAATTATCCTCACTTTGATCCTAGTAGCCCTTTGGAATGATTAAAGAGACATTAGAGAGGCATAAGATCATTCTAATTGAATAACTTCCAATTCTAAGAAGGTTTCTTACCATATGGCCTAATTACTTGATCATGGGAGTTCAGGAGGTTTAAATCATCTAATTTTGTTTCAATTATCCTCACTTTGATCCTAGTAGCCCTTTGGAATGATTAAAGAGACATTAGAGAGGCATAAGATCATTCTAATTGAATAACTTCCACTCTAAGAAGGTTTCTTACCATATGGCCTAATTACTTGATCATGGGAGTTCAAGAGGTTTAAATCATCTAATTTTGTTTCAATTATCCTCACTTTGATCCTAGTAGCCCTTTGGAATGATTAAAGAGACATTAGAGAGGCATAAGATCATTCTAATTGAATAACTTCCACTCTAAGAAGGTTTCTTACCATATGGCCTAATTACTTGATCATGGGAGTTCAAGAGGTTTTAAATCATCTAATTTTGTTTCAATTATCCTCACTTTGATCCTAGTAGCCCTTTGGAATGATTAAAGAGACATTAGAGAGGCATAAGATCATTCTAATTGAATAACTTCCAATTCTAAGAAGGTTTCTTACCATATGGCCTAATTACTTGATCATGGGAGTTCAAGAGGTTTAAATCATCTAATTTTGTTTCAATTATCCTCACTTTGATCCTAGTAGCCCTTTGGAATGATTAAAGAGACATTAGAGAGGCATAAGATCATTCTAATTGAATAACTTCCACTCTAAGAAGGTTTCTTACCATATGGCCTAATTACTTGATCATGGGAGTTCAAGAGGTTTAAATCATCTAATTTTGTTTCAATTATCCTCACTTTGATCCTAGTAGCCCTTTGGAATGATTAAAGAGACATTAGAGAGGCATAAGATCATTCTAATTGAATAACTTCCATTCTAAGAAGGTTTCTTACCATATGGCCTAATTACTTGATCACGGGTGTTCAAGAGGTTTAAATCATCTAATTTTGTTTCAATTATCCTCACTTTGATCCTAGTAGCCCTTTGGAATGATTAAAGAGACATTAGAGAGGCATAAGATCATTCTAATTGAATAACTTCCAATTCTAAGAAGGTTTCTTACCATATGGCCTAATTACTTGATCATGGGAGTTGAGGAGGTTTAAATCATCTAATTTTGTTTCAATTATCCTCACTTTCATCCTAGTAGCCCTTTGGAATGATTAAACAGACATTAGAGAGGCATAAGATCATTCTACTTGAATAACTTCCACTCTAAGAAGATTTCTTACCATATGGCCGAATTACTTGATCATGGGAGTTGAGAAGATTTAAATCATCTAATTTTGTTTCAATTATCCTCACTTTGATCCTAGTAGCCCTTTGGAATGATTAAAGAGACATTAGAGAGGCATAAGATCATTCTAATTGAATAACTTCCACTCTAAGAAGGTTTCTTACCATATGGCCTAATTACTTGATCATGGGAGTTCAAGAGGTTTAAATCATCTAATTTTGTTTCAATTATCCTCACTTTGATCCTAGTAGCCCTTTGGAATGATTAAAGAGACATTAGAGAGGCATAAGATCATTCTAATTGAATAACTTCCAATTCTAAGAAGGTTTCTTACCATATGGCCTAATTACTTGATCATGGGAGTTCAGGAGGTTTAAATCATCTAATTTTGTTTCAATTATCCTCACTTTGATCCTAGTAGCCCTTTGGAATGATTAAAGAGACATTAGAGAGGCATAAGATCATTCTAATTGAATAACTTCCATTCTAAGAAGGTTTCTTACCATATGGCCTAATTACTTGATCATGGGAGTTCAAGAGGTTTAAATCATCTAATTTTGTTTCAATTATCCTCACTTTGATCCTAGTAGCCCTTTGGAATGATTAAAGAGACATTAGAGAGGCATAAGATCATTCTAATTGAATAACTTCCACTCTAAGAAGGTTTCTTACCATATGGCCTAATTACTTGATCATGGGAGTTGAGGAGGTTTAAATCTTCTAATTTTGTTTCAATTATCCTCACTTTCATCCTAGTACCCCTTTGCAATGATTAAAGAGACATTAGAGAGGCATAAGGCCATTCTAATTGAATAACTTCCACTCTAAGAAGGTTTCTTACCATATGGCCTAATTACTTGATCACGGGTGTTCAAGAGGTTTAAATCATCTAATTTTGTTTCAATTATCCTCACTTTGATCCTAGTAGCCCTTTGGAATGATTAAAGAGACATTAGAGAGCCATAAGACCATTCTAATTGAATAACTTCCACTTTAAGAAGGTTCCTTACCATATGGCCTAATTACTTGATCATGGGATCACTTTAATCCTAGTAGCCCTTTGGAATGATTAAAGAGACATTAGAGAGCCATAAGATCATTCTAATTGAATAACTTCCACTCTAAGAAGGCTTCTTACCATATTGCTTAATTACTTGATCAAGGGTGTTCAAGAGGTTTAAATCATCTAATTTTGTTTCAATTATCCTCACTTTGATCCTAGTACCCCTTTGGAATGATTAAAGAGACATTAGAGAGGCATAAGGCCATTCTAATTGAATAACTTCCACTCTAAGAAGGTTTCTTACCATATGGCCTAATTACTTGATCATGGGAGTTCAAGAGGTTTAAATCATCTAATTTTGTTTCAATTATCCTCACTTTGATCCTAGTAGCCCTTTGGAATGATTAAAGAGACATTAGAGAGGCATAAGATCATTCTAATTGAATAACTTCCAATTCTAAGAAGGTTTCTTACCATATGGCCTAATTACTTGATCACGGGTGTTCAAGAGGTTTAAATCATCTAATTTTGTTTCAATTATCCTCACTTTCATCCTAGTACCCCTTTGGAATGATTAAAGAGACATTAGAGAGCCATAAGCCCATTCTAATTGAATAACTTCCACTCTAAGAAGGTTTCTTACCATATGGCCTAATTACTTGATCACGGGTGTTCAAGAGGTTTAAATCATCTAATTTTGTTTCAATTATCCTCACTTTGATCCTAGTAGCCCTTTGGAATGATTAAAGAGACATTAGAGAGGCATAAGATCATTCTAATTGAATAACTTCCATTCTAAGAAGGTTTCTTACCATATGGCCTAATTACTTGATCATGGGAGTTCAAGAGGTTTAAATCATCTAATTTTGTTTCAATTATCCTCACTTTGATCCTAGTAGCCCTTTGGAATGATTAAAGAGACATTAGAGAGGCATAAGATCATTCATTCTAATTGAATAACTTCCATTCTAAGAAGGTTTCTTACCATATGGCCTAATTACTTGATCACGGGGAGTTCAAGAGGTTTAAATCATCTAATTTTGTTTCAATTATCCTCACTTTCATCCTAGTAGCCCTTTGGAATGATTAAAGAGACATTAGAGAGCCATAAGATCATTCTAATTGAATAACTTCCAATTCTAAGAAGGTTTCTTACCATATGGCCTAATTACTTGATCATGGGAGTTGAGGAGGTTTAAATCATCTAATTATGTTCCAATTATCCTCACTTTGATCCTAGTAGCCCTTTGGAATGATTAAAAAGACATTAGTGAGGCATAAGACCATTCTAATTGACTAAGTTCCAATTCTAAGAAGGTTTCTTACCATATGGCCTAATTACTTGATCATGGGAGTTGAGGAGGTTTAAATCATCTAATTTTGTTTCAATTATCCTCACTTTGATCCTAGTAGCCCTTTGGAATGATTAAAGAGACATTAGAGAGGCATAAGATCATTCTAATTGAATAACTTCCATTCTAAGAAGGTTTCTTACCATATGGCCTAATTACTTGATCATGGGAGTTCAAGAGGTTTAAATCATCTAATTTTTGTTTCAATTATCCTCACTTTGATCCTAGTAGCCCTTTGGAATGATTAAAGAGACATTAGAGAGGCATAAGATCATTCTAATTGAATAACATCCAATTCTAAGAAGGTTTCTTACCATATGGCCTAATTACATGATCACGGGAGTTCAAGAGGTTTAAATCATCTAATTTTGTTTCAATTATCCTCACTTTCATCCTAGTTGCCCTTTGGAATGATTAAAGAGACATTAGAGAGCCATAAGATCATTCTAATTGAATAACTTCCACTCTAAGAAGGTTTCTTACCATATGGCCTAATTACTTGATCACGGGTGTTCAAGAGGTTTAAATCATCTAATTTTGTTTCAATTATCCTCACTTTGATCCTAGTAGCCCTTTGGAATGATTAAAGAGACATTAGAGAGGCATAAGGCCATTCTAATTGAATAACTTCCACTCTAAGAAGGTTTCTTACCATATGGCCTAATTACTTGATCATGGGAGTTCAAGAGGTTTAAATCATCTAATTTTGTTTCAATTATCCTCACTTTGATCCTAGTAGCCCTTTGGAATGATTAAAGAGACATTAGAGAGGCATAAGATCATTCTAATTGAATAACTTCCAATTCTAAGAAGGTTTCTTACCATATGGCCTAATTACTTGATCATGGGAGTTCAGGAGGTTTAAATCATCTAATTTTGTTTCAATTATCCTCACTTTGATCCTAGTAGCCCTTTGGAATGATTAAAGAGACATTAGAGAGGCATAAGATCATTCTAATTGAATAACTTCCAATTCTAAGAAGGTTTCTTACCATATGGCCTAATTACTTGATCATGGGAGTTCAAGAGGTTTAAATCATCTAATTTTGTTTCAATTATCCTCACTTTGATCCTAGTAGCCCTTTGGAATGATTAAAGAGACATTAGAGAGGCATAAGATCATTCTAATTGAATAACTTCCACTCTAAGAAGGTTTCTTACCATATGGCCTAATTACTTGATCATGGGAGTTCAAGAGGTTTAAATCATCTAATTTTTGTTTCAATTATCCTCACTTTGATCCTAGTAGCCCTTTGGAATGATTAAAGAGACATTAGAGAGGCATAAGATCATTCTAATTGAATAACTTCCAATTCTAAGAAGGTTTCTTACCATATGGCCTAATTACTTGATCATGGGAGTTCAAGAGGTTTAAATCATCTAATTTTGTTTCAATTATCCTCACTTTGATCCTAGTAGCCCTTTGGAATGATTAAAGAGACATTAGAGAGGCATAAGATCATTCTAATTGAATAACTTCCAATTCTAAGAAGGTTTCTTACCATATGGCCTAATTACTTGATCATGGGAGTTCAAGAGGTTTAAATCATCTAATTTTGTTTCAATTATCCTCACTTTGATCCTAGTAGCCCTTTGGAATGATTAAAGAGACATTAGAGAGGCATAAGATCATTCTAATTGAATAACTTCCACTCTAAGAAGGTTTCTTACCATATGGCCTAATTACTTGATCACGGGTGTTCAAGAGGTTTAAATCATCTAATTTTGTTTCAATTATCCTCACTTTGATCCTAGTAGCCCTTTGGAATGATTAAAGAGACATTAGAGAGGCATAAGATCATTCTAATTGAATAACTTCCAATTCTAAGAAGGTTTCTTACCATATGGCCTAATTACTTGATCATGGGAGTTCAAGAGGTTTAAATCATCTTTTTGTTTCAATTATCCTCACTTTCATCCTATTATCCTAGTAGCCCTTTGGAATGATTAAAGAGACATTAGAGAGGCATAAGATCATTCTAATTGAATAACTTCCACTCTAAGAAGGTTTCTTACCATATGGCCTAATTACTTGATCATGGGAGTTCAAGAGGTTTAAATCATCTAATTTTGTTTCAATTATCCTCACTTTGATCCTAGTAGCCCTTTGGAATGATTAAAGAGACATTAGAGAGGCATAAGATCATTCTAATTGAATAACTTCCAATTCTAAGAAGGTTTCTTACCATATGGCCTAATTACTTGATCACGGGTGTTCAAGAGGTTTAAATCATCTAATTTTGTTTCAATTATCCTCACTTTGATCCTAGTAGCCCTTTGGAATGATTAAAAGAGACATTAGAGAGGCATAAGCCATTCTAATTGAATAACTTCCACTCTAAGAAGGTTTCTTACCATATGGCCTAATTACTTGATCATGGGAGTTCAAGAGGTTTAAATCATCTAATTTTGTTTCAATTATCCTCACTTTGATCCTAGTAGCCCTTTGAATGAATGATTAAAGAGACATTAGAGAGGCATAAGATCATTCTAATTGAATAACTTCCAATTCTAAGAAGGTTTCTTACCATATGGCCTAATTACTTGATCATGGGAGTTCAAGAGGTTTAAATCATCTAATTTTGTTTCAATTATCCTCACTTTGATCCTAGTAGCCCTTTGGAATGATTAAAGAGACATTAGAGAGGCATAAGATCATTCTAATTGAATAACTTCCATTCTAAGAAGGTTTCTTACCATATGGCCTAATTACTTGATCACGGGTGTTCAAGAGGTTTAAATCATCTAATTTTGTTTCAATTATCCTCACTTTGATCCTAGTACCCCTTTGGAATGATTAAAGAGACATTAGAGAGCCATAAGATCATTCTAATTGAATAACTTCCACTCTAAGAAGGTTTCTTACCATATGGCCTAATTACTTGATCACGGGTGTTCAAGAGGTTTAAATCATCTAATTTTGTTTCAATTATCCTCACTTTGATCCTAGTAGCCCTTTGGAATGATTAAAGAGACATTAGAGAGGCATAAGATCATTCTAATTGAATAACTTCCAATTCTAAGAAGGTTTCTTACCATATGGCCTAATTACTTGATCACGGGTGTTCAAGAGGTTTAAATCATCTAATTTTGTTTCAATTATCCTCACTTTGATCCTAGTAGCCCTTTGGAATGATTAAAGAGACATTAGAGAGCCATAAGATCATTCTAATTGAATAACTTCCATTCTAAGAAGGTTTCTTACCATATGGCCTAATTACTTGATCATGGGAGTTCAAGAGGTTTAAATCATCTAATTTTGTTTCAATTATCCTCACTTTGATCCTAGTAGCCCTTTGGAATGATTAAAGAGACATTAGAGAGGCATAAGATCATTCTAATTGAATAACTTCCACTCTAAGAAGGTTTCTTACCATATGGCCTAATTACTTGATCATGGGAGTTCAAGAGGTTTAAATCATCTAATTTTGTTTCAATTATCCTCACTTTGATCCTAGTAGCCCTTTGGAATGATTAAAGAGACATTAGAGAGGCATAAGATCATTCTAATTGAATAACTTCCATTCTAAGAAGGTTTCTTACCATATGGCCTAATTACTTGATCACGGGTGTTCAAGAGGTTTAAATCATCTAATTTTGTTTCAATTATCCTCACTTTGATCCTAGTACCCCTTTGGAATGATTAAAGAGACATTAGAGAGGCATAAGGCCATTCTAATTGAATAACTTCCACTCTAAGAAGGTTTCTTACCATATGGCCTAATTACTTGATCATCATGGGAGTTCAAGAGGTTTAAATCATCTAATTTTGTTTCAATTATCCTCACTTTGATCCTAGTAGCCCTTTGGAATGATTAAAGAGACATTAGAGAGGCATAAGATCATTCTAATTGAATAACTTCCAATTCTAAGAAGGTTTCTTACCATATGGCCTAATTACTTGATCATGGGAGTTCAGGAGGTTTAAATCATCTAATTTTGTTTCAATTATCCTCACTTTGATCCTAGTAGCCCTTTGGAATGATTAAAGAGACATTAGAGAGGCATAAGATCATTCTAATTGAATAACTTCCATTCTAAGAAGGTTTCATACCATATGGCCTAATTACTTGATCATGGGAGTTAAGGAGGTTAAAATCATCTAATTTTGTTTCAATTATCCTCACTTTGATCCTAGTAGCCCTTTGGAATGATTAAAGAGACATTAGTGAGGCATAAGACCATTCTAATTGAATAACTTCCAATTCTAAGAAGGTTTCTTACCATATGGCCTAATTACTTGATCATGGGACTTTAGGAGGCTTAAATCCTCTAATTTTGTTTCAATTATCGTCATTTTGATCCTAGTAGCCCTTTGGAATGATTAAAGAGACATTAGAGAGGCATAAGACCATTCTAATTGAATAATTTCCAATTCTAAGAAGGTTTCTTACCATATGGCCTAATTACTTGATCATGGGAGTTCAGGAGGTTTAAATCATCTAATTTTGTTTCAATTATCCTCACTTTGATCCTAGTAGCCCTTTGGAATGATTAAAGAGACATTAGAGAGGCATAAGATCATTCTAATTGAATAACTTCCAATTCTAAGAAGGTTTCTTACCATATGGCCTAATTACTTGATCACGGGTGTTCAAGAGGTTTAAATCATCTAATTTTGTTTCAATTATCCTCACTTTGATCCTAGTAGCCCTTTGGAATGATTAAAGAGACATTAGAGAGCCATAAGATCATTCTAATTGAATAACTTCCACTCTAAGAAGGCTTCTTACCATATTGCTTAATTACTTGATCAAGGGTGTTCAAGAGGTTTAAATCATCTAATTTTTTTTCAATTATCCTCACTTTGATCCTAGTAGCCCTTTGGAATGATTAAAGAGACATTAGAGAGGCATAAGGCCATTCTAATTGAATAACTTCCACTCTAAGAAGGTTTCTTACCATATGGCCTAATTACTTGATCATGGGGGTGTTCAAGAGGTTTAAATCATCTAATTTTGTTTCAATTATCCTCACTTTGATCCTAGTAGCCCTTTGGAATGATTAAAGAGACATTAGAGAGGCATAAGATCATTCTAATTGAATAACTTCCAATTCTAAGAAGGTTTCTTACCATATGGCCTAATTACTTGATCACGGGTGTTCAAGAGGTTTAAATCATCTAATTTTGTTTCAATTATCCTCACTTTGATCCTAGTAGCCCTTTGGAATGATTAAAGAGACATTAGAGAGGCATAAGATCATTCTAATTGAATAACTTCCAATTCTAAGAAGGTTTCTTACCATATGGCCTAATTACTTGATCATGGGAGTTCAAGAGGTTTAAAATCATTAATTTTGTTTCAATTATCCTCACTTTGATCCTAGTAGCCCTTTGGAATGATTAAAGAGACATTAGAGAGGCATAAGATCATTCTAATTGAATAACTTCCATTCTAAGAAGGTTTCTTACCATATGGCCTAATTACTTGATCATGGGAGTTCAAGAGGTTTAAATCATCTAATTTTGTTTCAATTATCCTCACTTTGATCCTAGTAGCCCTTTGGAATGATTAAAGAGACATTAGAGAGGCATAAGACCATTCTAATTGAATAACTTCCACTCTAAGAAGGTTTCTTACCATATGGCCTAATTACTTGATCATGGGAGTTCAAGAGGTTTAAATCATCTAATTTTGTTTCAATTATCCTCACTTTGATCCTAGTAGCCCTTTGGAATGATTAAAGAGACATTAGAGAGCCATAAGATCATTCTAATTGAATAACTTCCACTCTAAGAAGGTTTCTTACCATATGGCCTAATTACTTGATCATGGGTGTTCAAGAGGTTTAAATCATCTAATTTTGTTTCAATTATCCTCACTTTGATCCTAGTAGCCCTTTGGAATGATTAAAGAGACATTAGAGAGCCATAAGATCATTCTAATTGAATAACTTCCAATTCTAAGAAGGTTTCTTACCATATGGCCTAATTACTTGATCATGGGAGTTGATGAGGTTTAAATCATCTAATTTTGTTTCAATTATCCTCACTTTGATCCTAGTAGCCCTTTGGAATGATTAAAGAGACATTAGAGAGGCATAAGATCATTCTAATTGAATAACTTCCACTCTAAGAAGGTTTCTTACCATATGGCCTAATTACTTGATCATGGGAGTTCAAGAGGTTTAAATCATCTAATTTTGTTTCAATTATCCTCACTTTGATCCTAGTAGCCCTTTGGAATGATTAAAGAGACATTAGAGAGGCATAAGATCATTCTAATTGAATAACTTCCATTCTAAGAAGGTTTCTTACCATATGGCCTAATTACTTGATCACGGGTGTTCAAGAGGTTTAAATCATCTAATTTTGTTTCAATTATCCTCACTTTGATCCTAGTACCCCTTTGGAATGATTAAAGAGACATTAGAGAGGCATAAGGCCATTCTAATTGAATAACTTCCACTCTAAGAAGGTTTCTTACCATATGGCCTAATTACTTGATCACGGGGAGTTCAAGAGGTTTAAATCATCTAATTTTGTTTCAATTATCCTCACTTTGATCCTAGTAGCCCTTTGGAATGATTAAAGAGACATTAGAGAGGCATAAGATCATTCTAATTGAATAACTTCCATTCTAAGAAGGTTTCTTACCATATGGCCTAATTACTTGATCACGGGTGTTCAAGAGGTTTAAATCATCTAATTTTGTTTCAATTATCCTCACTTTGATCCTAGTAGCCCTTTGGAATGATTAAAGAGACATTAGAGAGGCATAAGATCATTCTAATTGAATAACTTCCACTCTAAGAAGGTTTCTTACCATATGGCCTAATTACTTGATCATGGGAGTTCAAGAGGTTTAAATCATCTAATTTTGTTTCAATTATCCTCACTTTGATCCTAGTAGCCCTTTGGAATGATTAAAGAGACATTAGAGAGGCATAAGATCATTCTAATTGAATAACTTCCAATTCTAAGAAGGTTTCTTACCATATGGCCTAATTACTTGATCATGGGAGTTCAGGAGGTTTAAATCATCTAATTTTGTTTCAATTATCCTCACTTTGATCCTAGTAGCCCTTTGGAATGATTAAAGAGACATTAGAGAGGCATAAGATCATTCTAATTGAATAACTTCCAATTCTAAGAAGGTTTCTTACCATATGGCCTAATTACTTGATCATGGGAGTTCAAGAGGTTTAAATCATCTAATTTTGTTTCAATTATCCTCACTTTGATCCTAGTAGCCCTTTGGAATGATTAAAGAGACATTAGAGAGCCATAAGATCATTCTAATTTAATAACTTCCAATTCTAAGAAGGTTTCTTACCATATGGCCAAATTACTTGATCACGGGTGTTCATGAGGTTTAAATCATCTAATTTTGTTTCAATTATCCTCACTTTCATCCTAGTAGCCCTTTGGAATGATTAAAGAGACATTAGAGAGGCATAAGATCATTCTAATTGAATAACTTCCACTCTAAGAAGGTTTCTTACCATATGGCCTAATTACTTGATCACGGGTGTTCAAGAGGTTTAAATCATCTAATTTTGTTTCAATTATCCTCACTTTGATCCTAGTAGCCCTTTGGAATGATTAAAGAGACATTAGAGAGGCATAAGATCATTCTAATTGAATAACTTCCAATTCTAAGAAGGTTTCTTACCATATGGCCTAATTACTTGATCATGGGAGTTCAGGAGGTTTAAATCATCTAATTTTGTTTCAATTATCCTCACTTTGATCCTAGTAGCCCTTTGGAATGATTAAAGAGACATTAGAGAGGCATAAGCCATTCTAATTGAATAACTTCCATTCTAAGAAGGTTTCTTACCATATGGGCTAATTACTTGATCATGGGAGTTCAAGAGGTTTAAATCATCTAATTTTGTTTCAATTATCCTCACTTTGATCCTAGTAGCCCTTTGGAATGATTAAAGAGACATTAGAGAGGCATAAGATCATTCTAATTGAATAACTTCCATTCTAAGAAGGTTTCTTACCATATGGCCTAATTACTTGATCATGGGAGTTCAAGAGGTTTAAATCATCTAATTTTGTTTCAATTATCCTCACTTTGATCCTAGTAGCCCTTTGGAATGATTAAAGAGACATTAGAGAGGCATAAGATCATTCTAATTGAATAACTTCCACTCTAAGAAGGTTTCTTACCATATGGCCTAATTACTTGATCATGGGAGTTCAAGAGGTTTAAATCATCTAATTTTGTTTCAATTATCCTCACTTTGATCCTAGTAGCCCTTTGGAATGATTAAAGAGACATTAGAGAGGCATAAGATCATTCTAATTGAATAACTTCCAATTCTAAGAAGGTTTCTTACCATATGGCCTAATTACTTGATCATGGGAGTTCAGGAGGTTTAAATCATCTAATTTTGTTTCAATTATCCTCACTTTGATCCTAGTAGCCCTTTGGAATGATTAAAGAGACATTAGAGAGGCATAAGATCATTCTAATTGAATAACTTCCAATTCTAAGAAGGTTTCTTACCATATGGCCTAATTACTTGATCATGGGAGTTCAGGAGGTTTAAATCATCTAATTTTGTTTCAATTATCCTCACTTTGATCCTAGTAGCCCTTTGGAATGATTAAAGAGACATTAGAGAGGCATAAGATCATTCTAATTGAATAACTTCCATTCTAAGAAGGTTTCTTACCATATGGCCTAATTACTTGATCATGGGAGTTCAAGAGGTTTAAATCATCTAATTTTGTTTCAATTATCCTCACTTTGATCCTAGTAGCCCTTTGGAATGATTAAAGAGACATTAGAGAGGCATAAGATCATTCTAATTGAATAACTTCCAATTCTAAGAAGGTTTCTTACCATATGGCCTAATTACTTGATCATGGGAGTTCAAGAGGTTTAAATCATCTAATTTTGTTTCAATTATCCTCACTTTGATCCTAGTAGCCCTTTGGAATGATTAAAGAGACATTAGAGAGGCATAAGATCATTCTAATTGAATAACTTCCACTCTAAGAAGGTTTCTTACCATATGGCCTAATTACTTGATCATGGGAGTTCAAGAGGTTTAAATCATCTAATTTTGTTTCAATTATCCTCACTTTGATCCTAGTAGCCCTTTGGAATGATTAAAGAGACATTAGAGAGGCATAAGATCATTCTAATTGAATAACTTCAATTCTAAGAAGGTTTCTTACCATATGGCCTAATTACTTGATCATGGGAGTTCAAGAGGTTTAAATCATCTAATTTTGTTTCAATTATCCTCACTTTGATCCTAGTAGCCCTTTGGAATGATTAAAGAGACATTAGAGAGGCATAAGATCATTCTAATTGAATAACTTCCCATTCTAAGAAGGTTTCTTACCATATGGCCTAATTACTTGATCATGGGAGTTCAAGAGGTTTAAATCATCTAATTTTGTTTCAATTATCCTCACTTTGATCCTAGTAGCCCTTTGGAATGATTAAAGAGACATTAGAGAGGCATAAGACCATTCTAATTGAATAACTTCCATTCTAAGAAGGTTTCTTACCATATGGCCTAATTACTTGATCATGGGAGTTCAAGAGGTTTAAATCATCTAATTTTGTTTCAATTATCCTCACTTTGATCCTAGTAGCCCTTTGGAATGATTAAACAGACATTAGAGAGGCATAAGATCATTCTACTTGAATAACTTCCACTCTAAGAAGGTTTCTTACCATATGGCCTAATTACTTGATCACGGGTGTTCAAGAGGTTTAAATCATCTAATTTTGTTTCAATTATCCTCACTTTGATCCTAGTAGCCCTTTGGAATGATTAAAGAGACATTAGAGAGGCATAAGATCATTCTAATTGAATAACTTCCAATTCTAAGAAGGTTTCTTACCATATGGCCTAATTACTTGATCATGGGAGTTCAGGAGGTTTAAATCATCTAATTTTGTTTCAATTATCCTCACTTTGATCCTAGTAGCCCTTTGGAATGATTAAAGAGACATTAGAGAGGCATAAGATCATTCTAATTGAATAACTTCCAATTCTAAGAAGGTTTCTTACCATATGGCCTAATTACTTGATCATGGGAGTTCAGGAGGTTTAAATCATCTAATTTTGTTTCAATTATCCTCACTTTGATCCTAGTAGCCCTTTGGAATGATTAAAGAGACATTAGAGAGGCATAAGATCATTCTAATTGAATAACTTCCAATTCTAAGAAGGTTTCTTACCATATGGCCTAATTACTTGATCATGGGAGTTCAGGAGGTTTAAATCATCTAATTTTGTTTCAATTATCCTCACTTTGATCCTAGTACCCCTTTGGAATGATTAAAGAGACATTAGAGAGGCATAAGATCATTCTAATTGAATAACTTCCACTCTAAGAAGGTTTCTTACCATATTGCTTAATTACTTGATCAAGGGTGTTCAAGAGGTTTAAATCATCTAATTTT